>CM047805.1:164915462-165182962 GCA_026214975.1 Gentiana macrophylla
AATCATCGGAAGAGTCAAATGCAATGACTACTACCTTTTATGTGAAATAGTTACCGTAAAATAGAATCCTATCGTTGTAATAATATCCATACGGCCGTGACATCGAGTGTCAAGCATCAACGACCGTATCTTATAATCCTGATATCATGCCTCTCAAGTAACTCATTTACTCCCACTTTGCAAAGATTCACGAGATTAAGACATTCTTTATAAGAAGGCCCTTTCGGATATTCACCCCCTACTAATAAGGTACGCGATTTCCGCATCTAACAAACATGTATACTCAGATGCTTCAAGATCACACCCAATCACTACCGTATGATCGCCCTCATGGCTGGGGAAACTTCAATAGTGTCAAAGCATGACAATCCACACCATGATGCCATGTAGACTCGGTCCTAAAGATAATTACATAACCGTCACATACAGTGACACTAACAAAGGTGTTGGGCCACTTCTAACGATTTATTCTCTAATACACGTCCACTTACACCCAGTTAATCACTACACTTCAATAAACGAGATCTATCCTGGCCTTTAAAGACATAAGAATACATGCTAGCCTTGCTTGTATTATCAATGCCCTATTTAATAAGTACATAAGCCTGTGAGACATTTAAGTATCAAACTTATTAAAGTGATTAGAGATATCATCAACCATAATCACCTATCATGGCTTCTCTATCACACTTTAATAATAGAGGACGTTATCATATAACAATTCATAATTGGTTCTTTAAAAGAACAAATATATGACAATGCAGTAAAAGTCATTTATTATATATGTATAATCATAAAGAAATAGTAGAAATGATCCAACCCCGGTCCAACCCGATTGGGTTTAGGACACTATTTCAACAAGAGTGGTTGATGTTAAGATGTGTAGTGAAGGATGTTGATCAAACTGACAAAGATGCATGAAGTCGGTCCCACCAAAGAGCTCTGCAGTAGCCTGCTGAGCTAAAAGGGTAAGACATATATTTCCACTATGTATCTATGTTTTCTTTCTAATATACCATTTTGGGCATGTATACGTGGACGAGGGTGTCTGGTTGATATGCTGATCGAGCAAGGAGGAGGAGCTAGGTTTCTATACTCACCTCTACAACTGGATCGCCTCTGTCTTGATTTTGGTATTGAACTGGTTTTCTAAGTTGTTTAAACAGAATAAAGGTATTATAGGCTTCTAATTTGAGTTTTAAAGGATAGATCCAGGTGAATCTGCTGTGAATCATCAATAAAATGTATGTAGTAAAAGTAACTGTAAGGGATCGAATCAAAGCGGCCACAGAGATCTGTGTGAATCAATTCAAGAACATGTGAAGCTCTATTTGGGAAACATGAAAGGGATTGGCATGAAATTTTCCATATTGACAATCATCACAAAATGGCATTTGTTCATTAATGTACACATTACACTCTTTCAAAACTTGATTCAAATCCTTAATGTATGATGTCCTAGTCTCCTATGCCAAACAATGGCTTGATTATTCTCGACTACTAAAGGTAATTCAAGCGTGACATGTTGTTGATTGAGGGAGCTCGAGGTATGCCAGCTCCATGGGATCGTGTTTAGTGGCTTTGACTGGCTGAATTCTTGTAGAGGCCATTTTCCGAGGTTCCTTCCAAAGAACACCTTCCTTGATGCTTGATCCTTAACAAAACATTTAGAAGCGTAAAAACTCAATGAGAATGAGATTATCAAGCAATAATTTGGAAATACTAAGCAAATTTTTCTCAATTTTTGGTACATGTAAAATATTTGATAAGTGAAGATTAGGGTGAAGTGTGGTGTGGCCAGTGTGAGCAATATACATATGATTCCCATTTCTTACCACAAGAGTATCATTACCTTCATACTCTGATCTCAAAGACAAATTACCAAGGTAAGAAGTTACATGATTTGATGCCCCACTGTCTGCATACCAACCAGAGTCAGTGGACATTTCAGGTGCAGCTAGATATGCAGCCATTTGCTTTGAGTTCTGTTGATTTGGGGTCTGATTCTGATACACATAATTTTCCTCCAATCTGTGCTAACACTCAATGGCTATATGTCCACTCTTTCCACAACTCGACAAGTAGGTCTCTGAGCACCGAGTTTCCATTTGATCGATTGTTGTTCCTTCCGCTTCCTCTATCTCTTGATCTCGCTTCTTCCACCACCGATCCCTCGCCTCCGTGGAATTTGACTGAGTGTAGGATCCTCCGCCTGCTTTTGCGCCATGAGAGCAGCTTTGTTTGATTCAGTCGTTGATCCAGTGGATTAAACTCTGCAATAAGTCTTTCATGTAAAGTGAGCCGAGCTTGTACTTCGCCAAGCTGGATCGCACTGGATGTTATGTTTACAATAGCATATTCATATTCTCTGTATAATCCACCCAATGTAGCAAGTATTAATTCGTAACTAGATATGGGATAACTCACGCAGCCTAATCCATCGAATAACTTTTCATTGTGAGCAAGATAATCCGACATTGATCTCTCCTTTGTAGTCTTAGTGTTGTGCATCTTTATATTCAAGCATCTTAGCTTGAGATTGACTCATTGAACAAAGTTTCTAGTGTAATCCATACCTCATATGATGTGTTGCAACCTACAATCTCTTGAAGAGTGCTTGTTCCACATGGATCTACATAGCCAAACAAGCAATAGCTTGATCCACAAATGCTCATTCATCATAAGTTGATTTAATCCTCGAGTCTCCTGTGCCCGAGTTGAGAAACAATGGTGGTACATCTGCTCCATACAAATGGTTCTTCACTTGTGTCCTTTGGTGAGAGGAAGAATAGCAGTACCTCCATAACAAGTAGTTATTCGATCTAGCTTCACTGTAATACTTTGAGACAGACTTGATCCAAACTCGTGGTTCGGGAGATGTATGAAATTTTGTGGTGGTGGAAACTCGTTGAATGCTCACACCGTGAATATGGAAAAGGTGAATAAGCATAAAATCGTGGCAAAGTTATTCGTGGCGAGTAAAACAGAGGTGGTGGTGAAGTCCGATTGTGGTGGAACGGGTGTGGTAGTTCATACTGAATATAACACTAGAATGGTTCCAATGTCGATAATGAAAGCTTGAGCTTGTTATACTTGATAATGGCGGAATGACTTCGCCGGAAGAGAGCCGCCTGCAGTGGGAGTGGTCGCCATGGCTCGCTACCAACTTAGAATAACAAGCTCGTATAAATGCTTTCATTGATGATCGCTTTTGGTTGTTGTTCACAGATTTAATACAAAACAAATCTAATAATGTAGATAAGATTACAATCCAACAAACTACTTTGTGCCATACTCATTCCTATAGCGATACCTATACAACCACATAGACCAATCATATTGATACAAGACATATATCTTAACAACATGAACAATGAATAAAGTAAATAGAGAAAAAATATAAGAATGAATATAGTGATTTATAATTGCCGTTTTTTTTTTATAATGATACATACAATTGTATTGATATTATCAATTTCTTTATATGAAGAAAAGACATGCTTCACGCCGCCTTCCCAACAAACATAATTTAGTAGAAATAATACTAGCTATTATCACAGGGTCGTCTTTCTATACTTCAAAACCAAAAAAAACAAAGAAGAGGAAATAAACAAGATAATATTTCTTTCTTTTTTATATATATATAGTATATTTCTAGCTTTCCCTTTCATTGCTCTGCAGGTAAAAGGCAAGGGAGCTTTGGTTAAAACGGCTGTTTGACCAAAAAAGTGAGGAAAGACGGCTGTTATACAAAATTAATTTTTTTCTCCCGCTTGAAAGGTTTAACCAAACTAAAACCCTATTTTGGATGCACTTTTGCAGTGATTTGGCGCCTCTTAAGACGCTGCATAGACATCAAGTGGGAAAGAATTAGAAAATCGCGGCCAAACTTCACTAAAATCCAAACACCTTTTTTTTTTCCAAACTTTTTTCCAAAACACCCTTCTTTACTCATTATCCCAAAAGGCAAAGCTCCTCGTCGTTATAAGCCAGGAAACCAACTCAGATTTTTGCTGCATTTCTTCACTACCACTATACTTTTGATCTTCTCTACAAAAAAACTTAAGGTTCGTTTCCTATTTTTATGTCTTTTTAGAAGCATATGCTTTACCTTTATGTCTTAGTTTTTTTTCCCAACATACTTGTGCTGAGAGAACAAATTCTTTTGATTTTGCTGTTCTTTTAAACTTGTGAACGAATTTTGTGTGCTATTCTTCTTCATGTATTTAGAGCTGTACTGTGATTCGTTTATGTTCCAGCATGTAAAAAGATTGTTACTTTTCCTTAAAAAAGAGAAATTGGAACTGTTGTTGTGCTATTGGAACATGCTTATTTACAGTGATTGAAAAATAAAGAGCGACGATTCCATCTATTTTTGGGCAGTACCATAAAAATTTGGATGGAACCTTCGAAATATTGATAGAATCGTTGATTTTAATGCACTTTAGGAATCACTAGAGGGTGCTCTGTGTAGGGATCCCAAATCAGGGGGAGTGTGGGGTAAACTTTTACAAAATTTTAATTGTCTGCATAATTTTTTCTGAAAATCTTGTTTTTTTATTTATTTTTTAATTATTATTGTCATTTTGTAGGGTGATACATTTTGAGGGAGGTTTGTAATATGTGTACTGGTTCCCAGATGAAAGATTGTACAAGTGACACTAACAAAGAAGGTATGGCTTCTACGAATTTGCTCGAATTAGCCGCTGCTGACGATCTTTCTGGTTTTAAAGTTGCTGTAGAAGACGAAAATGGAATCAAAATTGATCAAGCAGGAATCTGGTATGGTAGAAAGATCGGTTCGAAGCAAATGGCGTTCGAAGAGAGGACACCATTAATGATTGCTTCAATGTTCGGTAGCAAACATGTTGTTGAGTATATTCTTCAACATGATGGTATTGATGTAAACAAAGCTTGTGGTTCTGATGATGCAACCGCCGCCCATTGCGCGGTTTCTGGTGGTTCAAACTCTTCGTGATGACGCTGTCAAGCTTTTGCTTGATGCTTCTGCTGATTTCAATTCTGTTGATGCTAATGGGAAACGGCCTGCTGACTTGTTGAGCCCGGTCGTTTCTCCTACCTCTAATCATGGGAAAAAGATGTCTGAAGGTTGTGATTTTGAGGATAGCTTGGGGTTCAAACGAACAGAACATTGATCAAACAGTTTTTGTGCATCAAGGATCAGCACATTATGGAATTGAGAAGAAAGAATACCCGGTTGATCCAACGCTCCGGATATAAAGAATGGAGTTTGTGGTACAGATGAGTTCAGAATGTATACTTTTAAGGTCAAGCCCTGCTCAAGGGCTTACTCTCATGATTGACCGAGTGTCCTTTTGTTCATCCTGGTGAAAACGCTTAGGCGCCGAGATCCAAGAAAATACCATTATAGTTGTGTTCCTTGTCCTGAATTTCGTCGTAAGGTATGTGCAGTCGTGGAGATATCTGCGAATACGCACATGGAATCTTTGAGTCTTGGCTCCACCCTGCACAGTACCGAACTCGCTTTGTGCAAGGACTAAACAAACTGTTCAAGAAGGGTGTGTTTTTCGCAAGACATAAACCGGAGGAACTTCGCCTGTTGTATGCAGCCTCCGGTTCTGCAGCGCCTTCCCTAGGTCATTCTCATCAGTAGTGCCATCTGCTTTAGACTTGTCATCGACAGCCCACTTAGCCTTGGTTTGCCCCTGATTTCAACACCGCCTCGACACCGCCTGAGGCACTTCTATTTGGGGAAATAAGTCGCCTCTTGTATCGAAGAACAACCGGATGAAAAGCTCGAGAATTGCAAGAGATTTCCATATGGATGATGAATTACTTGAGCTTAAGCTGCAGAGTCACCATACACACCAACAATTCTTGGATGACTTCAATTCTCTTCCTCAGTTGAAAAAGATATCTTTGAAAACATTGATTCCACTCTTTTGTCACAGTTACATGGTGGGCTCACTTTAAATGAACCACCAACTCAATTGCTTTCTCCAAAACGCATGCACTTAAGGCGATCAACCTGCCAATCCTCATCTCCGGTTAGACCACCTTCATATGGAAACGAAATATCCGGTAAAACTGCCTTGAAGAATACAAAGGCCACGCCTTTCGCAAACCGGAGCCAGAGTTTCATTGAAAGAGGCATTGTAACCCCCTCTGAAGATTCTCTTCTTTACGGGTCACCATTGCCGTCTCCACTGTCTGATTGGAGCTCTCCTGATGGGAAATTGGACTGGGGTATACAGAAAGAAGACATTAACAATCTAAGGAAATCTTCATCTTTTGGTTTAGGAAAAAGTGGCAACAATTTTGTCGCGATGGCGCGTGCAAATGATGATCCTGATGTGTCTTTGGTGAATGATGTTTATAGTTCAAAACCAAGTCAAGTTGATTTTGATCAATACAACATTAATGGTGTGCAATCTGAAACACAAACATCCTGGGCAGACATGCTTTTTCCGGATCAGAAGCAAATCGCTGCATAGAAGCAACGATGGCTCGCATTATATTCGGATCTGGGAGTGGAATTTTCGGTTGTCGCTTTTTGGATTCATACCCTTATTAACCATGTGTGGCTTATACAGATTAGAAATAAAGAAATTTAGCAAAAATACTAAGCAAGAAAAGAAAGATGTTTACATTTTTTTTTTTTTTAATAGAATCTTTTGTTGCAAGAGTGTTTGCTTTAAAAGGTATCAACTTAATAGAGAAGGTCCTTTTGCCAATACACTAGAATTGTAGGTACTATTGATATTCATGGTGCCTTTGTGTAAAAGTTGTATGGCCATATGGGGCCTTACTCTTCCAAATGAAACTTAAGATGTATTATGCAACTGTTTGATGCAACTCTTTCTTTTTTCCTTTGTTTTTTTCCCGCATCTGTATGTAACGCCCCTGACTCGAAAGCCAAGTCTACAATTGGAAGGCAACGTTCTGTCCAATAATAAGCTAGTCTTACGGGATACGTCAATCTCTTTGAATGAAAAATAACGAAAACGCGTAAAGAAACATGCATAAGCAAAAAGGACTAAAACATGCTTAGTAATGACACACTGCAGAAAAACCGCACAACGGTTGTGGCAGATCAGACCGCACCGGCAGCAGTGATGTTGATTCTGTTGAACCTCAGAGTTATGCAAAGTCACCAGAAAGACAACAATACTATAATTATAAATATAATAACAATCCGTAAACTGTATCGAAATCCCAACTAGTAAAAACAAAGAAACATAACTAGTTGTGTCACGCATACCTTACTTCAAATCTCAGATATACTAACAAATTAAAATAAAACAAAGTAAACAACTCCACTGTGTCCCAACCTTGTCTCTTGATAACCATTCTCACACTTTTCCGATGTGAAATATTACATTATCCGCTTTAAGGAACTAGCATCCTCTCTAGGACCTACTAGAGGAATCTAGAGGTGCATGGCATTCACTGCCTTTTACGGTGTGACATTTAATTTCATCCGATTGTAACGCCCTGCATTCTTGCCTAGCTTATTACACTACATGTGTCATAATGAATGTAATAACTATTTCTTGACTTAAAATGATTAATTTAAGTTATAATGTTTATTATGTCTCAACTTTATTTCTTGATAATCTTTGATATAGCATAGTGGTTAATATTGGGGAGGGTGTGCCAACTCGCTTAAGGGAAAAATAATGAGTGAAAATCTAAATATACATGTTTAATGGAAAATTAGTTTATAATCCACTTTCCTCTCTTAATTAAGCATTAATCAACACATCTTTTTTAGTTGCAATAAGGACAAATAATTTCACTTGACTAAATTACCCTTATCTTCCAATACTGCTTTTTCTTCCTCCTCAAAATTTTTATCATCAACATTCTTCCACCAATGCTTCCGGGTCTCACCAAATCACAAACAAGGTTGTATATGCGCCGGTCGGGCTCAAGGTTGTATATCCACAAGGTTCTCATTTGATCTCGCCTGGTTGTGCTTTTTTATGGAGTTTTTGGCTTTTATTCATTTTTGTTTTCATTACTCATTCCATAATTACGTAAATATGCTTCGCATAAAATAGAAGAATTTGAGCACCCTTCATGTTTTTTTATAGTATTATAGCTAACTCAAGCTTATAAAAGCATCCAGCTTAGCCTCGGTGATAAATGTTTTGTACTCAATGTGATTGGTATGGTGGAATGTTGTATTCTCTTGTGATATTTTCAAATTCCAAGTGGTTGGGGCCTCGAGCTTACGGTGGTATCATGTATCCTAAACAAAGTTGACAGAGTAGTTTCAATGAGTTGGCTTTGTATTTGGTATTGAGCCGTAAATGAGTCTTATATGAGCCTCGATACTGTGTTACCGATATCATGCCTTATATGATATCGTTAGTGATATTGTATGTCTTATATGAGCCTTATACGAGCTTTATATGATATTGTGTCCCTTGAATTAAGCCTTAAATTAGCCTTATATGAGCCAGATATGTGTGCTTCAAGTAGTCTCTGAATTAAGATTTAAATGAGCCTGATATCGTGTTACCGATATCATCAGTAATCGACATCATTACCGATATTGTGTGCCTTATATGATATCGTTATTCATATTGTGTGCCTTATATGAGCCTTATATAAGCCGATATATGATATTGTGTCCTTCAATTAAGCCTCCTTAAACGAGCCTTTATATGAGCCGAGATATGTGTACTTGAAGTAGTCACTTGAATTAAGCCTTAAATGAGCCTCGACATCGTTTACTCGAGCATCGTGTTAAGTGTAAACGCCGCGATTAAATTCGGCTTTCAAATACTACGCTGAAAAGGAATCAAATGAGGTCTAAATAATTTCACCGGACTAAATTACCCTTATCTTCCAATACTGCTTCTTCTTCCTCTCAAAATTTTTATCATCAACATTCTTCCACCAATGCTTCCGGTCTCACCAAATCACTAATCTCCCTGAGTTACTAAGAAGAAAAGGAAGAGGCTTATCCTCCCAAGATGGTCGGAAAACCGCCGGAAAGTCAACGCTGTGGTGTCACTAGAAAACTTGTCGCCGCATATAGAGAATGCAATTTCCGGAGGTACAAGCCCCGGCAACAAGTTGAAGTTTCGTGTAGTATTCTTAAAAGAATATATTGCTCGCATCTCTCATTTTTAGATGAAAAGCAAACTTTTTTCCCAGATTTGCCGAGTACAAAGGTGCACTTACATCTCATTTTTGATTTTCAAGTTCTCGCTAAATTCATGAAGAAACAACTTCGCATTGAACTTTCCATAAACGCCTTGTGAATGTGGTAGCTTGATAAAAGACTCAAGGCAAGATCTAATTCTTTCCTTAATTGAATTAAGGCATGTGATGAAGATGGATGAACAGAGAGAGTAGAAACAGAGGAGTAAATGGAGAGAAGCGGTTAATTGCAGAGAATATCGGAAATCAAAGGAGTTAATTCAAAACGGGTTTCAAAGGAGCAATTGATTTTCAGAGAGAATGTGGAGTAAAACGACGGAGTTGCCGCTTTCATCAAACGAGGCCGGAATGGAAACCGATTGATTGTTTTGATGGGTTAGTCATTTATTTTTTACTCTACATTCTTAGTTGTTTTGAAGTTGAAGTTGTGCTATCACTCGTGATTAATTTTCTCGCCATTTGCATCAACGGCATTACGGAGTTTTGAATGAGAATCAATTTTATGTTTACCCCAAAGGTGTAGTAAACAAACAAGGTTGTATATGCGCGCGTCGTCAGCTCAAGGTTGTATATCCACAAGCGTTCTCATTTGATCCGCCTGGTTGTGCTTCTTTATGGAGTTTTTGGCTTTTATTCATTTTTGTTTTCATTCTTCATTCCATAATTACGTAAATATGCTTCTGATAAAATAGAAGAATTTGAGCACCCTTCATGTTTTTTTTATAGTATTATAGCTAACCCGCGCTTATAAAAGCATCCAGCTAGCCTTGGTGATATATGTTTTGTACTCAATGTGATTGGTAT
The DNA here is from genome assembly GCA_026214975.1 of Gentiana macrophylla. Taxonomy (NCBI): domain Eukaryota; kingdom Viridiplantae; phylum Streptophyta; class Magnoliopsida; order Gentianales; family Gentianaceae; genus Gentiana; species Gentiana macrophylla. Next base: position 164,925,423 of record CM047805.1, read on the forward strand.
GGTGGAATGTTGTATTCTCTGTGATATTTTCAAATTCCAAGTGGTTGGGGCCTGAGCTTATGGTGGTATCATGTATTCTAAATAGATTGATAGAGTAGTTTCATTGAGTGGCTTTGTATTTGGTATTGAGCCGTAAATGAGTCTTATATGAGCCTGATACTGTGTTACTGATACTGCGTGCCTTATATGATACTGTTAGTGATATTGTATGTCTTATATGAGCCTTATATGAGCCAGATATGATATTGTGTCCCTTGAATTAAGCCTTAAATTAGTCTTATATGAGCCAGATATGTGTGCCTTGAAGTAGTCTCTTGAATTAAGATTTAAATGAGCCTAATACTGTGTTATTGATACTGTGTACTGATACTGTGTTACTGATATTGTGTGCCTTATATGATATCGTTATTCATATTGTGTGCCTTATATGAGCCTTATATAAGCCAGATATGATATTGTGTCCCTTCAATTAAGCCTTAAATGAGCCTTATATGAGCCAGATATGTGTGCCTTGAAGTAGTCACTTGAATTAAGCCTTAAATGAGCCTGACATCGTTACTCGAGCATCGTGTTAGTGTAAACGCCGCGATTAAATTCGCTTTCAAATACTACGTTGAAAAGGAATCAAATGAGGTCTAAATAATTTCACCGGACTAAATTACCATTATCTTCCAATACGCTGCTTTCTTCCTTCTTCTCCTCCTCAAAATTTTATCATCAACATTCTTCCACCAATGCTTCCGGTCTCACCAAATCACTAATCTCCTGAGTTACTAAGGAAGAAAATGAAGAGGCTTATTCGCCTCAAGATGGTCGGAAAACCGGCCGGAAAGTCAACGCGTGGTGTCACTTAAAAACTTGTCACTTTATATATAGAATGCAATTTCCGGAGGTACAAGCCCCGGCAACAAGTTGAAGTTTCGTAGTATTCTTAAAAGAATATATTGCTCAGATCTCATTTTTAGATGAAAAGCAAACTTTTTCCCAAGATTTGCCGAGCACAAAGGTACACATCGTGATCTCATTTTTGGATTTTTCAAGTTCTCGCTAAATTCATGAAGAAACAACTTCGCATTGAACTTTCCATAAACGCTCTTGTGGAATGTGGTAGCTTGATAAAAGACTCAAGGCAAAGATCTAATTCTTTCCTTAATTGAATTAAGGCATGTGATGAAGATGGATGAATGCAGAGAGAGTAAAACAGAGGAGTAAATGGAGAGAAGCGGTTAATTGCAGAGAATATCGGAAATCAAAGCCGAGTTAATTCAAAACGGGTTTCAAAGGAGCAATTGATTTTCGGAGAACGTGGAGTAAAACGACGGAGTTGCCGCTTTCATCAAACGAGGCCGGAATGGAAACCGATTAGATTGTTTTGACGGGTTAGTCATTTATTTTTTACTTTACATTCTTAGTTGTTTTGAAGTTGAAGTTGTGCTATCACCGTGATTAATTTTCTCTCGCCATTTGCATCAACGGCATTACGGAGTTTTGAATGAGAATCAAGTTTATGTTTACCCCAAAGGTGTAGTAAACAAACAAGGTTGCATATGCGCGGGTCAGCTCAAGGTTGTATATCCACAAGGTTCTCATTTGATCTCGCCTGTTGTGCTTCTTTTATGGAGTTTTTGGCTCTTATTCATTTTTGTTTTCATTCTTCATTCCATAATTACGTAAATATGCTTCAGCATAAAATAGAAGAATTTGAGCACCTTCATGTTTATTTTTATAGTATTATAGCTAACCCGCGCTATATAAAAGCATCCAGCTTAGCCTTCGTGATATATGTTTTGTACTCAATGTGATTAGTATGGTGCAATGTTGTATTCTCTTGTGATATTTTCAAATTCCAAGTGGTCAGGGCCTGAGTTTATGGTGGTATCATGTATTCTAAAATGTAATGACATAGTAGTTTCATTGAGTTGGCTTTGTATTTGGTATTGAGCCGTAAATGAGCCTTATATGAGTCCGACATCAGTTACCGATATCAGGTGCCTTATATGATATTGTTAGTGATATTGTATGTCTTATATGAGTCTTATATTGAGCCGATATATGATATTGTGTCCCTTGAATTAAGCATTAAAATAGCCTTATATGAGCCATATATGTGTGCCTTCAAGTAGTCTCTTGAATTAAGATTTAAATGAGCCTCGACATCGTGTTATCGAGCATCACAGATCGACATCACAGTGTGCCTTATATGATATTGTTATTCATAATGTGTGCCTTATATGAGCCGATATGATATTGTGTCCCTTCAATTAAGCCTTAAACGAGCCTTTATATGAGCCAGATATGTGTGCTTCAAGTAGTCACTTGAATTAAGCCTTAAACGAGCCTCGACATCGTGTTATCGATATCATGTTAGTGTAAACGCCGCGATTAAATTCGGCTTTCAAATACTACGCTCGAAAAGGAATCAAACGAGGTCTCAAAATGAAGATAAAAAATATGAACTTTGGTGAAACAATTTTGATGATCGCGTTTCTAAATCAAAAGTTACGGTCGCTTATAAGAAAACACCCGTTAATGAAAATATTTTTTCGGTTTTCAAAATTTACATCTAAGCAGATCGTATTCGAAATTCAAAGAAAGAGCAAAAAAATATGAATTTTAGTGAAAATATTTCACGATCGAATTTTAAATCAAAAGCTTACGGTGTGGGGAAAAAAATAAAACAAAGCAGATGAACCTGATGTACTCATGTATCATGTACTTGAGGACTCGCAAGGGTCAATTTTGTTCGTGTCAAATTTTTGTTGTCCTTTTACAACTAAAAATAAGAGCTGTGGCCCTATTTATTCATTTTCAGAATTATTTTTTTTGTTATTTTCCTCGATCACCCATGTTTAATTGAGGGTTATCTTAATTCTAGTTGATATATTATTTTTAAGAGATAAATATTAGTCAAATCAGAAATTACCACCTTGGTCAAGAAGTCAAATACTAAAAGAACTTATTTAATTAACAATTAAGTATATTTCTTAAAGAGGTTACTACATATACAAAACAAAAACAAAAAAAAAATGAATAAATAAGAGTTGTCAAAAACTGTAGCCCTTATTTCCTTCAGTATTTTGGATAATGATCAACAACCACTCATATAATGATATAAAATTTGCTTGATCGATGACAAAGCAGCTGGCTTTAATTTAGGGCATTTGTATTTGAGGCATTTGTTGATACATCTTAGAATTGCTAGTCACATTCGAACTGTCTGTTAAATCTCTACTTTCTAGCAAAATAAATATTATATAATTTGGAAGCTTGATAATGTGGGATTTGTACTTTCCTGTTTCATCATTTAATCATTCCTCTTAAAGACTATAAGATAATAAATAATGTCGCATCAGTCACTGTCATAATGACTCATATTTATCATCAAAATATTGATCAGGTCGTTGACGTGTATTTTTGTTGGATTTTCCCAAATAATAAAAGTGTATATCAGTTATGAGTTGGAATATAATTAATTATAAGCATTTTATCCTTGTGTCCTATCAACCTTTTGTTGTTTGATATTGCCGTCGGTGGTTTTTTGCATATGCGTTGTCTCACTCACATGGCAGACACACACACTACACGCTTTATTCTGCTTTTAAACTATGCTGCTCGATCGTTTCACACGCCACTTCAACTCAAAATCCTCTCCACATAAAGATTTTACTCATGACATGACTGTAGAAAGAAAACAAAGGTAGATGTTGTAGTAAATGACTTCAAGTTTAATTGAAAATGAAATGTGGTTTTTTCTTTAACGTTATCATCACAAATGTTGTGACATAATAAATGCGACATCGCGTCATAACAGCTCTGATACTAACATTACTCATTCATATATCTTTTACTCAATCATCGAAGTAATGACTCAAGCATCAAAGTATTTTATCGTTCCATGTGATTTTAAAGCCTTTAAATTTACGTAAATGTTTATGGTTTTTATATGTTCGATGAATGAATTAATGGGAACATGTAGTTATAAGCGTGTTGGGTCGGTAAGAAGATTTGTTAAAGCTTGAAGGCTTCAGAACTGACGCAACTGCGCCGCACTCCACAAGAATTAGCACCAGTTTTAAATTTTGTAGAGTTTATGCAATCATTTTTAAGTATTATGGAACATAAACTGAGCTCTCACTTCAGTTCATATGCAATTTTTTGTGTGCAAACTCAGAACGCCCGCTTCCTGACACCGAGCCTTATCCTAAAAGATCGTTTCAGACGTATAAAATAAAATAAATTTCACTTTATACGTAGTTCTCTACTACATCGTATCGAAGCAAGAAAACTAAGAAAAGAGAATCGGGTAATTTTTTTCAAACATCTAAGAATAAACTCAATATCTAAAGATAAATGTAACATTCATTACATCTAAAAAGAAACCAAACGCATTTAAAAACCCCCAAACGTAATCTAAAAGAAAACTACAAAACTTCAACCAAATTCCAAGTCTAGAATAATAAATGAAACATGAATAAATAAACTATTCAATTCCGGCGTTCTCAAACGTCGTCATCAAAGTCCTCCTCGAACTCCAGATTTACCTATTCGTCTTCTCTCCCCTAAACACATAAATAAACATTCATTTGAAATAAGTACACTGTACATAGAAAGAAGTAGAAGCTACACCTTAATTAGGTTATTTAACAATTTTTATTTAAATAGTTATCTTTATGAGACCGACTCAATTTAAGGTTCACTCCAAGCCCATCGACACTTCGTGACTATATGTTTCTAGCTTAACTTATCTTGGTTACATCATTACTCATGACACCGCATGCATGGTGAAAATTCCACCACGAGATATACTTGCCAACTACGGTGATTAGCACCGATAGTCCCGGGATCTCCCCGGTATGCATATACGTTCGATGGATTTCCTCCACTACCCTTCAGCCTTTTGAGCTAGTAGCGTTGTCCACCTCTTATGAACGTATCACATCGCCGATATGGAATAGTGTCTAACCAGGAATAAGTGACGTCTTATCTTTTACTACACTTATGTAATTTATTATCCGTTGTTATCTAGGCACCTAAGTGTTTTCAAAAATAAAACTCACCTTATCAACTATACTCCCTCACTTAGACAGCTAGACATTACAGCCTATCAAATACACAGACATTGATGAAATCTAGTTCATCAAAGCACAAGCTTTTTCATGCCCTTCCAACGACCCCGAACTTCAACTCCCTTTAAGAGTACTTCCGGTGTCGGAACCAAACGCATCAGAAATTCAATCGGGGCTTGTTTATGTTTAATTAATATTATTAGATCAAGAATTAACATTTAGAACTCATTACATAGCTTAAAATAGGATTTTCATAAATAAAAAGTGGTCTAGTGCGCCAAAGATCGGGCCTCGTAACGTAAAACTGGAAAATCGCCGCCTGCACGCCAAAGACTGTAAGGCTCAGACGTGAATCTCACTTTTTGGCTCTCCAATACGCCAAAGACCAAGCGCGCCACTCTCCAAAACTTATTTTTGAGCCCTAATCGCTCCCTAATCGCTCCCAAACTTATTTAGCATGAATATACTCTAAAAACACGTAAAAACTTGATCTTTAACGGACCATAACATTCTATGATCTCTAAACGATTCGCAAAGATGAATTCTAACCATCAAAACATCATCAAATCATAACTTAGATCCTATAAACCGTAATTAACGTGTAGGAACACCGTCTTACCTTTAGCAAGCTATTCCAATTTCCAAAAGCTCAGAAAAATCTGCAGAAACGATCCTCCTTCACACAGAGACCTAGGTGATCAACCCAAAACAAATTAGAATCGATCAACGGCTTCTAAAACGATCAAACTACGAAAGGTATGAGTTTTGATCATCAAAACTCAACCAAGAACAGCAAATAGGTCGAACTAATTACCTTGTGAAAAGCTCCAACTTTCTGACATTGAAACGACGCCCTCCTCATGACGATTCCAACGCTTCTCGCGGATCTGAAAATGGTCTTAAACTCCGTGAGATATCGTAGAAAGTCTCTCTGGCTCCTCTCTCACTCTCAGCCGCATTTTTCTCAAGAACGCAGAGGAAAATTCTGATTTCTAATAGGTTTTAGTGTATAATGGGGGATTATTTTCCTTAAATAAGTTTTCGCCAAAATAACCTATTCCCTTAATTACCCTTAAAATTCAGATTTTCCTTAAATATATATACATATAAATTGAAATATATATATATATATATATATATATATATATATATATATATATATATCTTATAGAATACTTAACTCCGAATAAAAGGAATCGAACTCAATATTTCGCTTTCGCAAAAGTGACACGCCTCGCTTTTCCCTAAAATTGAATATTACATTTCTTCCCCTTAAAGGAGTTTCATTCTCAAAACTAGAACATACCTAGTGAGTCCATAAAATTTGGGAAGTCACGATCATGTCGGCTTCAACTTCCCAAGTTGCCTCCTCGGGTGAATGATTGCTCCATTGTACCAAAACCAAAGGGATCATCCTCCTTTAATCATCTTTTCCTTTTGGTCCAAAAATTCGATTGGTTTCTCATCATACGCAAGATTATCTTGAAGAACTTCCGGATCAACTGTGGTTTCAACATCCTTCTTCGACAAGCACTTCTTCAACATCGATATATGAAACACGCTGTGGACTCTTGACATTGATTCCGTAGTTTAAGCTTATAAGCCAACGGTCCAACTCTTTCCAGATCTCAAATGGTCCAACATATCTCGGACTTAACTTTCCTTTTTGTCCAAAACGCTTTCACTCCCTTCATCGGTGAAGCTCGTAGATAAACTCTTTCACAAACTTCAAACTCGAGAGGCCTTCTTCTAACATCCGCCCAACCCTTCGCGCCTCATCTTGCGCCGCTTTCGATTCTTCTTCTTAACCAATCTCTTTCTTTTGCTTGTTCAACTAACTCCGCCCGTGATTTGTCTTTCCCGACTTCATCCCAAAATAAGCATGCTTTCACGCCTTCTTCCTTACAAGGCTTCAAACGGTGGCATGTTTATACTTGCATGGTAATCAAGTTGTTATAGGCAAACTCCGCTACGGGTAGGTAATCATCCCATGATCCGCCTACTTCCAAAACACAAGCTCTTAGCATGTCTTCAAGTGTTTGGATGGTTCTTTTTGACTACCCATCTGTCTGAGGATGAAAGACCGTACTCATATCCAACTTCGTACCAAAAGCTTGCTGTAAACCATTCCAAAACCGACTAATGAACCGGCTATCTTGATCCGAGACTATTGAGATAGGTACTCCGTGTAACTTCACTATATTATCCAAGTATAGTGAGGTCATATTCTTCAAGGGCATATCAACCATAAACGGTAAGAAATGAGCGGATTTGGTCAATCTATCCACGATCACCCAAATCGCGTCATGTCCACCTCTTGTCTTAGGTAAACCGGTGATGAAATCCATCGTGATCTTATCTCATTTCCATTCAGGGATATCCAATGGCTTAAGCATTCCTCCTGGTCTTCTGTGTTCTGCTTTGAATTTCTGACAGATGTCACATTCCGCCACAAACTTAGCTATTTCCACCTTCATCGAGGGCCACCAAAACTTTTCCTTCAAATCTATGTACATTTTAGTAGCTCCTGGATGAACCGCAAAAGCAATCCTATGTGCTTCTTCCATAACTCTCTACCTTAGATCACCGACATTAGGCACACATAACCGATCCTGGTACCATAGGTTTCCATTCTTATCTAACACATTACCCTCAGCGGGCTTTTCTCTTGCAACTCGCTTCAAATCAACCAAAACTGGATCCTCATCTTGCTTTTCCCGAATATCATCCATCAACTCGGACCTTGCTAACAACGGTATCGCAAACCCGCCGATCTTCAATGATCAAAACTCGTGGATTTTCAACCCATATAACCTTTCTGCCACATCTTCAACGCTTGAAACTGTGAACACTAGTTTTCTACTCAAAGCATCTACAACCACATTCGCTTTACCCGGATGGTACTGGATATCCAAGTCGTAATCCTTTACGAACTCTAACCATCTCCTTTGCCTCATATTCAGATTCTCTTGGGTAAAGAAATATTTCAAACTCTTGTGGTCGGTGAAGATTCTAACCTTAACCCCATACAAATAGTGCCTCCAAATCTTTAGGGCAAACACTACCGCTGCCAACTCTAGGTCAAGAGTTGCGTAATTCTTCTCATGCACTTTCAAATGTCTAGATGCATAGGCAATGACTTTTCCTCCTTGAATCAACACACAACCTAAACCTTGTCCCAGAGCATCCGTATACACGTCATAATTATAAAAATCTCCGTAATCGCTTAAAACTGGGGCCGTAGTCAACTTCTCCTTCAATGCTTGAAAAGCATCTTCACACTCACTTGTCCACTGGAACTTCACATTCTTTTGAGTGAGCCGGGTAAGTGGTGTAGCTATCTTTGAGAAGTCTTGTACAAACTTCCTATAATGTGATGTACAAACCGAGAAAACTTCTAACCTCGTAAATCCGTGAATGGTCCGACCACTTCTTAACTGCTTCAATCTTTGCTGGATCAACCTTAATACCATCTCCAGAAATGACATGACCCAAGAAACTAACCCGATCCAACCAAAAGTCACACTTTGAGAACTTAGCATACAACTGGTTCTTCTTCAAGGTATCCAACACTATCTTCAGGTGTTCTTCATGTTCTTTCTCATTCTTAGAGTATACTAGGATGTCATTTATGAATACTATCACAAACCTGTCCAAGTATGGTATGAAAACATGCTGCATTAAATCCATAAATACAGATGGAGCATTAGTGAGTCCAAAAGGCATGACCAAGAACTCATAATGTCCATACCTCGTACTGGTATATCTGCTACTTTGATCTTCAACTGGTGATATCCGGACCTAAGATCAATCTTAAAAAACACTCCCTTGCCTTGAAACTGATTAAACAAATCATCAATCCTTGGTAAGGGATACTTATTCTTGATGGTGAGGTTATTCAACGCTCTGTAGTCTATACACATCCTCATGCTACTATCCTTCTTCTTAACAAACAACATTGGGGCTCCCCAAGGCGAAGTACTAGGCTGGATTATATTCCTTTCAAGCATGTCCTTAAGTTGGGCCTTCAACTCTTTCAATTCAGCCGGCGCCATTCTATAGGGTGCCTTAGCAACTGATGCCGCTCCGGGTACCAACTTGATCTCAAACTCTATTTCTCTATATAGCATGTTTCCTGGTAACTCTTCCGGAAACACTTCAAGGTATTCCTTTACTATAGGGGTTTCCTCTAACTTAGGCTTCACTTGCTCCACATCCACTGCGTACAACAAGTAGCCTTCACAACCTTTCTGACAAGCTCTTATCGACTTAACTGCTGAAATTATAGGGTGACGCTTCTTACTAGGCTTGTAAACATTACCTTGAGAAGTCTTAGCTGATTTCCCGGGTATCTTAAAGGTCACTCTCTTTTCTCTACAATCCAGGTGAACATAATTCTCGGATATCCAATATATTCCAAGGATTACATCGAAATCCTAAAAGTCCAAAACCGTAAAGTCGCTTTTGCAACGATACGTTCCTACTCGAACGTCCACTTGAGGCATCAACTTGGCTACCTTAGACACTTTTACTAATGGTGTTGTTATTTCCAAGGTGTTTCTTAAGGTCTCCATTGGTAAATTAAGCTTCTTATCTATCTTAGAAAACACAAAGGTATTAGACGGTCCCGTATCAAACAATGCCGTAACTGCTAAGTTGTCTAATATTATTGTACCTATGATGTAAATTCATTTATTTAAATACTAATACAACATGATTTAAATCGTGCTATAAATTACTCTAATAAATCAAAATAAACAAATAAAGGTACCGGAAATAACATTATCATCTGGTTCAGCCATCTCAGCATCCACTGCAAACACTCGAACTGGGCGACTCGGGCCACCTTTTCCACTTCCTTGCTTCTGATTACTCGAGCTCCCCTTTGTTGGACACATCTTAGCAAAATGTCCTAGATCTCCACAGTAGTAGCAGCCACCTGTATTAGCCTTACACTCACCTGGGTGATTCATGTTGCACTTGGGGCAAAGCGGTGCTCCGGTTGGAGGTTTACCTGCCACAGAAGCTGTGGTCTTCTTGACATTCTGCTGCGGTGCTCCTCGGTTGTAGCCTTGACTTGCCCTAAAACTTCTCTTATTCCCGATAACCACGGTAGCCTTTTTCTTGAAGGTCTCAACCTCCAAGGCTTTGTTCTGAGTTCAAATGTATGTTCCTTGCCGTGAAGCCTAGCATACCCGACTGTATCTCATACGATAACCCTTTCTTGTATAGTGCCATCTTCCTCTCTTCCACCTTCATAAGCTCAAGATAAAACCTTCCCAACTGATTAAACTTGTTGGTATACAGATATACCATCAGCTGAGTACCCTGCTTAAGTTTTAAGAAATGACTTGTCTTGTCTGCTTGCACTGTCGCCGGGAAGTACTCATTGAAAAACATAGCCTTAAAGCTTTCCCAATCTGTCACTTTCCCGTTGCTACTCTCTATAGCATCAATCCATGATTCATCCGTACCCAAAATGAAACTAACCGCCAACTGGGCCATCTCAGATTCAGGAACATGTATATTCCTGCAAGCTTTCTCGAAACTCCTTAACCATTCTTCGGCCTTTGAATGTTCCACATTCCCAAAGAATTCTTGAACTTTGTTCCTTCTTAGCCGTGTGTACCAATCCACTGGTGGTGCTTGCTCAAAAACTGGTCTCACTGGTGGGACTGGTTGATGTCCAAAAGGTATCTCTTGCTGGTAAGGTTGTTGCTGGTATGGTGGTGGTTGATAGAAACCATTGGGTGGGTAACCAATGCCTTGTTGATGGTCAAAACGCGTGAAAGGGTATAAGAGTCGGTCGAGTGTGTGATCTACCGGTGGTGGATACAAGGTCCGATGTTGCCGATGGTGGAAAACCGTGGAAAAAGGGTGGCTTACCGGTGGAGGATGACACTCACCTGGGGAGGATATATGTTGGTCGCCGGGGTACATAAACCGGTGGAATGTCTCCTACTACGGTGACACGGATGGGTGCTTCCCCGGGTTCTCCATAGATAAAGTTGTACCTTGGTTGAGGTCTTGGTGTAGAATTATGCCGTGGTCGTGGTGACTGACTCCGCAGAGATTATGGTGTAGGGGTCACAGTATGAGGGAGTGGACTGGGGCTCGGATGAGGTGAAGGATTCAGCCTCACAAAACTGCCTCCAACGACTGGTGTAGGACTCTCTCGACGTATTCCTGAAGCTTTTGCACCCGCTCCGGTTCTAGTGAACACCATCCTGATGATCAAAGGAAAACCAGAATGTTACTAAAAGATCTAAAGAAATCTTATCTTAAAAGAAAGGAAGCCTAAAAGACGCTTCTCTCTGATACCAACTGTAACGCCCCGTTCCCGGACATCGAGTCCTTATCCAGAAAAAGAACGTTAGGCACGTATAAAATAAAATAAATTTCACTTTATACGCAATCCTCTACTACGTCGTATCGAGTTAAGCAAAACGGAAGCAAAAAGACTCGGGTAATTTTTTTTCCAAACATCTAAGAATAGAAACTCAATATCTAAAGATAGAAATGTAACATTCATTACATCCAAAAAAGAAACCAAACGTACGAAAAACCTCCAAACGTAATCTAAAAGAAAACTACAAAACTTCAACCAATTCCGGCGTCCTCAAACGTCGTCATCAAAGTCCTCCTCGAACTCCAGATTTACCTATTCGTCTTCTCTCCCCAAACTCATAAATAAATATGCATTTGAGGTAAGTACACTGTACATAGCAAGAAGTAGAAGCTACACCTTAATTAGGTTATTTAACAGTTTTTATTTAAATAGTTATCTTTATGAGACCGACTCAATTTAAGGTTCACTACATGCCCATCGACACTTCGTGACTATATGTTTCAAGCTTAACTTATCTTGGTTACTTCATTACTCAAGGACACTGTGCATGGTGAAAATTCCACCACGAGATATACTTGCCAACTACGGTGATTAGCACCGATAGTCCCGGGATCTCCCCGGTATGCATATACGTTCGATGGATTTCCTCCACTACCCTTCAGCCTTTTGAGCCAGTAGCGTTGTCCACCTCTTATGAACGTATCACATCGCCGATATGGAATAGTGCCTAACCGGGAATAAGTGACGTTTTATCTTTTACTACACTTATGTAATTTATTAGCCGTTGTTGTCTAGCCACCTAAGTGTTTTCAAAAATAAAACTCACCTTATCAACTCTACTCCCTCACTTAGACAGCTAGACATTACAGCCTATCAAATACACAGACATTGATGAACTCTAGTTCATCAAAGCACAAGCCTTTTCATGCCCTTTTGACGGTCCCGAACTTCAACTCCCTTTAAGAGTACGTCCGGTGCCGGAACCAAACGCATCAGAAACTCAATCGGGGCTTGTTTATGTTTAATTAAGGTTATTAGATCAAGAATAAACATTTAGAACTCATTACATAGCTTAAAATAGGATTTTCATCACAAAAAAAAATGGTCTAGTGCGCCAAAGACTGTGTTCATCTTGCGCCAAAGATCGGGCCTCGTAACGTAAAAATCGAAATCGCCGCCTGGTGCGCTAGCACCAAAAGGCTCTGTACGTGAATCTCACTTTTTGGCTCCAGTGCGCCAGCACCAAGCGCGGCCACTCTCCAAAACTTAGTTTTTGGGCCCTAACGATCCTTAATCCTTCCCAATCTTATTTAGCATGAATATACTTTGTAAAAACACGTAAAAACTTGATCTTTAACGGACCATAACATCATATGATCTCTAAACGATTCGCAGTATGAATTCTAACTATCAAAACATCATCAAAATCATAAGTTAGATCCTATAAACCGTAATTAACGTGTAGGAAGACCTTCTTACCTTTAGCAAGCTATTCCAAATTCCAAAAGCTCGTAAAAATCAAGAAACGATCCTCCTTCACACGTAGACCTGTGTGATCAACCCAAAACAAATTAGAATCGATCAACGGCTTCTAAAACGATCAAACTATTTAAAGGTATGAGTTTTGATCATCAAAACTCAACCAATAACAGCAGATAGGTCGAACTAATTACCTTAAGACAAGCTCCAACTTTCTGACACTGAAACGACACCCTCTTCACGACGATTCCAACGCTTCTCGCGGATCTGAAAACGGTCTTAAACTCCGTGAGATATCGTAGAAAGCCTCTCTGCTCTCTCTCGCCTCACCGCTTTTTCTCAACGCAGAGGAAAATTCTGATTTCTAATAGGTTTTAGTGTATAATGGGGGATTATTTTCCTTAAATAAGTTTTTCCCAAAATAACTTATTCCCTTAATTACCCTTAAAAATCAAACTTTCCTTAAATATATATATACATATAAATTCGAAATATATATATATATATATATATATATATATATATATATATCTTATAGAATACTTAACTCCGAATAAAAGAAACTGAACCTAATATTTCGTTTTCACAAAATGACACGTCTGCTATTTCCCGAAAATCGAAATATTAAAAACTACACAATATACTCCGATGGAAATCATGATTTCAGGGTTTTTATATGTGTGATGATTAGTCATGTTGTATACACATCTTTTTTACACACTATTTAAAAAACATCATAACTTGGATAACTTTCTAGCATTTCAACATTAATTATAAAATTATAAAATAAAATTAGAAAAAAAAGAAAGGAACACGACCAAATTGGAAACCACGAACGGTTTGGATTTATCCCCTTGCATTCATCGCAGATAACAAACATGGAATTAATATCACCGGTCGCTAATGGAGTCGTGTAATTTTGAAACATTTTCTTGCATTATGGACAGCCGGCATTTGTTTTGCCGGCGGCATCGTTCTACTAACATTTTTATTTTATTTTTTAAAGAAAAAGGTGAAAGGATTCCTTTTTCTTGTTTTAATTCCTTGTGTCTTAAGACATTACTACTATTATTTTCAACCTTCTTTTTAGTAACTAATATATCAATTCAGTTCAATCGGCATACTTTGCTTTATTAAAAACGCATGCATAAATTATTTTTTAAACATTTTAAAATTGAACAATGATAGTATCACAACAAAATGATCGCGTACAACATATTTTTAAATCATTAATTATGATATGAGACATTTTCATTTAAATAATCATATAAAAAACAATCATGAAACATGACACTTTATTGTATATATTTTACTGTACGTGCCACAAACATTTATCTATCTTACTATTAGTCTAATCTTGTGAAAGAGCTACTCGGAGTAAAAAATCTTTAATTCAAATATCTCTATAAAATACATACATACATATATATATATATATATATATATTCATTTGCTTAAATTTTTGAGTTTAGGGTTTGATCGTATGCTTATTTATTTTATTTTTTTTGGTTTACCTAAGACAGTGTCAAGTTAAGCAGTTTCATACAAATTTATAGCAGTTTTGTAGTACAAAATCATATTAGTTCAATATTATTATGAGTAGTGATACATTCACTATTTTTTCTATCTAACATTTTACACAACACAATCAACACTACACATTTTTTGTTGATCCATCCATGAAATAAATAATGAATCACTTTAATTAATAGATACTAACAGCGCCGCCCCGCCAGATTGCCTGCACTGCTGCTCCTGAATCGACTTTTTAGTTGAAATTGTTTTTTTTTTTTAAAACATACTTATTGTTAGATATTTTTTCATAAATAAATATTTTGGTTATCGTTTACTACGAGCCCCGTGCATTTGATTAATGTTATCGCGAACGAACGGGTTCGACTCGCCCGCCGTCGCGCTGTGGGTCGAGGGGCGCTTAACTCATGGGGTTCAGGGCAACGCCCAAACCTAAATCAATGCATGCATCGGGCTCATGAAGGATATGCATTTTCGATATCACGATTTTCGAATCGAGCATATATTTACCATTTTAGTAAGGGTTGTATGATTCATCCGGTGCAAGGAGTACATCCATTCGCTTTATGCAGACTTGCAACCTATAAAAGATATAAGATGAAAGACGAAAAATCCATAAATTTGACAACATCATTAGAAAACTTTGAGTGTTTCTGGGTTTGATTCAAATGCTCACCGTTTGAATCAAACACCCTATCAGATCCTCGAAAGAGATTTTCATTTGATCCCTTAGTGACAAATCGTGTTGACAAAACATCTCTTAAAAGACAACGTTATTAACGCTTTGAGTTTCTAATTCTCTCACAAATCCTAAGACTACATTTTTCCAACTTATCGCATTTTTAACATCCGTATATGCAAAAAAATTAATAAAACTTGTTTGTATATATCTATTTTTTTGGGTCAAGAAATTTTTTTATTGTGAGCCTTTATCAATTAGAATAAAATCAATTTGGCCTTCCTACCAAAAAGAAAATTTACATATTTTTTGTATTGGATCGGATTAAATCTACACGATTTTTTTTTCTTTTTAATAAACACGTGTCAGTTGACCTTCTCGACAGACCGCCAAGACCAGGTCTCGGCGCCTTAGGGAGCGCGCCGGATCTGATACTAAGATTGATTTGATTACATGATTGCACAAACGATATAATCTGCATGCCATTTTCCTATTATTATTTTGAAACACATTTCACACACGACCTAGCTACTTTCAAACATCCTTTTCCAACAAGTATACCTTTTCAAGTTAGTTTCCCCAACTTGAATTTGGTTTTGATTTGTACCAAAAGTCAATTTTGGATGGCTAAAGATGATGTCAAGTCAAGTCCAAGGCAGCAGGCGTGCAATTACATATGGTTTATATTCAGGGGTCTATTGACATTCCTCAATTTATTACTGACATCCCTATATTTTTGGAATCATAAAACATTATTTCGGCATCCGGTGATCTTTTATAAAGGGATGTTGGTGCTCAACAAGAAACATCAGTGTGACTGACGTTCTCTATATAAAAAGTGTTAAAACTTAGAAATGCCACCATCGACTTTTCACTCCAAGGTGTTCTAAGTGCAAGACACCAACGCCGGGCCAATAAGATGATATCATTGCTCAACACGAACACCAAAGATGATCGACGCTTTTTTAAATCCTAAAAATAATTAAAAATAGATGCTGAAATAAAACGCGCTTAATAACCCACCTATATTTATTTTATTTTATTTTATAATATGTTAGTATCAAAAAAGATTAATGGAGTGGTGGCCAAGTTTTATTGCGTTTATTTTATTTTATAATATGGTTTATCTTTATATTTAACGCATGTTACGAAATCTCGACCGCACAGTGTTATTGGGATGAAATTAATTGAATGATCTAAATATCCTGCATGTGTAATATTCATATGTCTAAATGTGTAATACGTCTCTTTTCTAAGTTAATTATAAATTAGGACAAATTTAGAAAGGTGTCAGGATTTTAGGACTATAAAAAAATATTTTTTTTGTCAAAAAAACATTTCATCAGTGAAAGTGAAAATGAAAGTGAATTACGTTGGTTTTATACTGACATCTTCCATATATATTGTGTCTTTTAGAACACTTATCCCTTTTATTTTTGACACCACATTTTAGAGTGCCTTTTTAAAGAAAAATTTTGAAAAAAATAAATTGGAGATAATAATTGACATTTAGTCCGGCCAGTAAAATATTTTTTATGTAATTAAGAACAATTTAATATTCCATGAGCATTTCCCCCAATGTTTTACTGCCTTTTTATTAGTGAAGTGTCCTGAATTCAATAAAATAAGGGATGTCTTTATTGACATTTTTGTTTTGCATCCCACTTCATTTTTTTCATGCTTCCAGACTATGCATGTAAAAACACTACTGCTCAACGATGTTACTACTAATAATAAAAAGTGAGTATCAATAAACATGCCTTTTGAAATTCTAAGTATTTTGGATAGAGTTTATTTATATTAATTTGCTCTAATAGCTGTAAAACATGTTTTAAAAAGGTTAACCAGAATACCAGATCAAGATACCCATTCCATGTTTCCATGGGCCTCATACCTCCACCCTCCACCCCTTCCCGCCAAAAAAAAAAGAAAAATTTATGCCATCTCATCATTTATTTGATGGGTCAAATAAGTATGGCGGCTTAACTCAATGGTTAAGATGACGATTAGGATCAAGAAGTTTTGGGTTTAAGATTCATTTGCGCAAATGCGGGCATATATCTCCAACTTTTTCTTTTTTAATATTACTATCTCCGTCCCATAAAAATTGTCCATTTTTGTAAGATGAATTGTCTTATAAAAAGTGTACGTTTATAAAACTCATAAATTATTTAATGCAAATTTTCCAAACATACCCCTATCATAACATTTAATGATATATATTCATTTCATATTCCGGAAAGATTTTATTATTTGATAGTGAATACACGTCCATCACTACTTAAAATACAACACATAAATTGTTTTAATAATCTCACGCACTACTTAAAAGTGACATTTTTATAAGATTTATAGTACTTTCCTCGTGTGAAGTAAATGTTTGAACCCTTTTAAAAACACAAACTACAAACCCTCCGAAAGGATTCTATCGACACTCAGATTTTACTTACCGACCACGGGTGATTCGTGCACGCCTAAAACCACGATTAATTTTCGCAAAAAGGAACGTCAATGCTAGTGAAATTGCTTCTACAAAACGTGAGTGGTGGTGACATTTCTTTATGAATAGCAGCATCTTCCGGGACCACTCGTGCTTCGCACACACTTTGAAAATCACGATAATTTTTCACGAAAAAGATCGTCGTCACTATACCGACGTTACTTCTACAAAACGTCGGAGGCAATGACATTTTTTTACAAATAGCAGCAATGGTGAATAACATCAATAACACTAACGTTCCTGGTATTTCTCTAAAAAAACGTTCCTGGTACAATTTATGTGTGGCAGTGCCAGTGACGTTAATATGAACGTCAGTGAAAAGTGACTTTATTATACGTGTCAGTGACGTTAATATGAACGTCAGTGAAAAGTGACTTTATTATACATATGCTGGCGAAAATAATTTTACAGTTTTAAAAAAATAGTCAAAGTATGGTGCCTAAAAAGTAAAAGATTTTATACTGCAGCCCACACGAAGTGAATTACTTGTTGTTGTCGTTTTTGTTTTGTTTTTTTTTTTTTTTTTTTTTTTTTTTTGTTAGAGTGGAAGTAAAAGTTTTTTTTTTTTTTTTTTTGGTTAGAGTGAATTACTTGTTGGTCAATTGATAACTGCATCCAGAATGAAAGGGGCTTCACCAAACTCATTCTTCGGCCCACCAATACAGTCCCAACTTTTTAAAATGCCTCCAAGAGGGATTAAACCTAGGACCTCTTTGGAGTAATTTTGATGTGGGGAGTCTATTAGACTCAATCGCTTGATTTACTCTTAAAAGTATGTAAGAGCAAAAAAATTTTGTCATATGTACACGTGAGTCTAATAGAGACTTCCCGCATCAGAATTTCCCGACCTCTTGTCCTAGTATCTTAACAGTAGCCATCTTTACTAGCTAGAATACTAGATTTTTCAAGTGGTAATAATCTAACCACACATTCAAAATATGAAAATTGATCTATCCGTAGGATTTTTTTCAAAACTACGTTGTTTTGTTGATAATGTCTAAAAACACTTGTATATAATGAGAGATCACTCAAGGCTAGTACTTGAGAGGATCGTTGCTCAAGTCATTCTCCTGGTCGATAATTTAGGCACTACTTTTTTATTTTTTTTATTTTTATTTTTAGAAAACGATCTGTATTGTTTCATTCTAATTGTCAAAGCAATTACAAGAAATCAAAGATAAACAACATCAAAGCTACGAGTCACTTTATTGTTCCTCTAAGCCCAAGCTACTCTAATGTATCATATTCTTTCAAATGCCGAAAAAAACGCCGTGGAAGAAGCCCCACAGAAATTCCATACCATCAACTTCATTGAGGTACGTGGGGTTCCATGCTACTTGCTAAACGTTGCATACCTTCGCGCAGTAGTTGCCCTCGCTCACCCGGATTAAGCATCATTCTTTGATCACCCTGCTTAGGAGCTGAGATAGAAGAGCTATCCGGTGGATTCTGCTTAATATATTCCGATCCTAGTTGCGGCGGTTTAGGCCGGCCATCACCCTTCACTGGAGCAAATGATACATCCAAAGAGTGATGGGAAGAGGGAAGTTGAGGCCAATTGAAACATCTTGCAGTGCTAATGGTTGTGCCTCTCTCTGCAAAATTGTGAGCAAATGTCATTTGCCCTGCAATGGCGTACCTTGATTAGCTAGAGGATATTCCTTTCGCTTATCCCTTAGAGACGAGGAAGGTGATGGAGCTTGTTTATTAGCTGTCGATGATGTTCTTCCAGTTTGTTTTCCTCTTTCTGTTGCCTTCGATTTCGACTTTGTTGTTTCCGATTTTGATAGTATAGAAATCGGCGGGCAGCCCCATATATGTAGGAACTTCTTCCATTCGCCGTTTCATCTCTCTTATCTCATCCGGTAGCTCATCTACAAGATCCATGTTTTGTTCTTCCTCCTCGCCCTCTCCTGTGGCTAAAACATCGCACTCGAACCTCGATGGCCTATCCTCCTCCATGAATCGAGGACCATCGCCATACCATGTGGGAGTCATTGGCATTACTAGCGATCTGTTGTTGTCCTCTCATGCCAGGTTTATTTCTATTAGACCTCTTCGCCTATTCTCGGGCAATCATCCATGGCCCAAAAGGCCTCTCCGGGTTGGGCCGGTCGGAACTTCGTGATTACCGATTTTTGGTTGGTTTGTGTTGTTGGTGTCCTCCTTCAACCAGGGGACATTCTTGACCTTTATGACCAAAGCATCCACATTCAAACATATCATCCAGTAAGCCTTCGTATTCTATCTTGAGCTTATGGCCATTCATCATATGTGTTTGTAGGACTCGATTAAAATCAACCTCAATACAAATCGAGCAAAGCGTGCTCTAGTGGAAATCTGAGTGTACAAATCGACTTTTATTGGCTTACCAATCTCTTTCACAAGCTCTTCCAAAATTTCTTCTTCGAACATCTCGTGGGGATTTGTCGAATCCGAATCCAGATTAAGGTCAAGGTGATTTTTTCATGGCAGATGAAGAAAGGCCGCCACTTCGAGATCGCAAGATAAAGTGGCCCCGAACTACCCAGGGACCACACGTTAATGCCCATTCGTAATCCTCCTTGCAGTAAATCGAATCACATAAGAGCCAAGATCCAAATCAATGATCTAAATCCTCCCTATTTGCACCACAGATTTGTTAGGCGTTGATAGAGGACTTTGTAAGACACATTCCTTCCCAAAGAACTTGACTATTAAGGCTCTCCTCCAAGGTCTCCAGAGCTCGCCCATCTTTCTAACGGGATTTCAATTCCTTTTGGGTCTACTTCCGGTCCTCTCCATCTCTCTCCGGCATTGAGAGAAAATCCGCTATGTCGGATTCGTCTTCATCCTTTCCGAATAGTAAATAGTAGAATTCCTCGATTGCCGGAGAATATCGACACCACTTCGATTTCCCAAACCGATTTTGTTGGCAGATTAGAATGAACCCGAACTTGCTCCGCACCAAGGTCGTGTCTTCGCTCAGATTGCCTCGCTTTTTTTTCCGTTTCACATCCATCTCCATTGAGGAGACGGCTGCATCGGGCCGTAGTTTGATCCTACGGATGAATTTGAGAGGTTGCCGCACTACTTTCAAATGAACACTTAAAAGAAAGGCACTTGTTAAAGGACCAACAACAAATCAACTTTGGAACACCTCACTTGACATTCAACCTCCTAAAAGTCGAATCTAAGCTCAACACTCGACTTTATAGAGGTCAAATATCCATTTTTGGACCTTTGTAAAGTCAAATCCAACCCGAAGTGTAGTGTCATGGTAGATTCGTTATGGTGCGTTTAGCGAGCACCCTTGAATAATTCTAAAACATACGATTTCTTTCATACAAAAATTAAAAAATCCTGAAACATACCATTCAACACAAAAAGCAAGGAAGCAAGAAATCTTGTGTGCAGTAATTAGTACTACATCAAAATAACTACTAAAAAGTGAACCACAAAATCATCTTTTCTTAAAACCCATGTTTTTACCTTCATATAACCAAAACAGTTTTAGCAATCTCCCAGGTTAACAAACTTTGGACATCCATCTGCTTTTTTTCCTCAGTAGTGTGCACTCTTTGCACTATTACTATACCTGGTCGCTTTGCACATAATCGAGATCAGATTTATCGCTTCGCCATTGTTCCAAAACGGTTATTTTGGTCCAAGGAACACGCTGAAAATCATACGAGATAAGAAAGCAAATCAATTAGTCCAACTTTGTTAAACAAGAAAGTAATGGTGATATTTCTAGAACACACAAAGGAAGCATCTTGCTATGTGGTGTCACAAGGACCAGTGCCATTTTGCCGGATACATGAGCTAGGGTAAGGGGGCAACAATATTAGAGATTTTTCGCAATCGTAAAAATACATACTTTCTTAAACAAAAGTTCCGACATTGCAATACAAACCCTTTAAGTTACTCTGGAGCTTAATAAAATCTAAAACAAATATAAATCGAAACGTAGAAGAAAGACATACATTACGTATGTCCTCGCTTTGTCTGCATACTTTGATACCTTTGAATAATTGAATCATCTTTCACAAGACGAAAAACCTCGCCCTCAATGTACGCCACCAGACGCTTATTCATCCAATCATCTCCCGCTTGATCCCGTAGTTGCTTTTCACAATATTCATAGCGTAAGAAGAAACTCGCTCTACGTAAATGTAAAAGCAATATCAATTTCAACAATCGATAAACTAATGGATAGACAAGATTTCTTCGAGTTGCTACAAGTTTCTCAAAGAAGACCGCTAGCTCCTCTCAAACCCGAAAAATCACCGCTTTGTCTAACATCATGTATGAAGTTCTCAAGTTGGACATCAAGTTCCAAAACATCAAGTCTTTGAGAAATCATATGCATATAATCGAGAAAGTCGAGTCGCCTTTTCTTTATCAAAAGCGTAAAAGCTTCACCGGATCAAAGCATGATAAGCAAACGACCAATTCATTCGTTGTTTCGTGAATCGGTCATTTAATTCTTTAAGCCGCATGTCTATAACGGGTTATAGAACAAATCCACTCGATAATGATGTAAGTTGTTGACATCTTCACTTTTTCTCGCAAGACCTTCGCTTAAGATATCGCTTCATTCATATCAAGACGTTGTATTTCATGTGTATTGCAAAATGAGCAAACCTCTTCAAATAAAGAATCCCACCCATTATCTCTCATAGCTTGCAAATCGCTTCTTAGATCCATCAAGAAGTCTTATAGCATTACGCATATCAAGACCTTTCCTTTGTAATGCATTTGATAGATCATTCGTAAACCCCAACACTCTTCTCATCAAGTGCAAAGTAAAAACAAAATCAAATGAATACATCGTATCCATAAGACACGTAGCTTGCCATTTTTGCTCCGAGCTTGCATCATCATCGTCCATGATATTTTCAAGAAGATCAAGTATAAGAAAAACAAGTCAATTACGGTAAGTAAGGTGCGATAATGTGAACCCCAACGAGTGTCATCTGGTCTTTGAAAGCTTTGTTCTTGATTTGAACCCCCACCACTTAAAATTTCTCCAATTCCCAATGCATCTTTAACTATAACACTCATGTTGTGTCGTTCACATGAACCTTCTACAACCTTCAACAACTTGGCAACTGAATGGAATAATACATTAACCTCAATGCGATTTTTTGCCAAAGCAACTAGTGTGAGTTGAAGTTCATAAGCAAGACAATGAACATAAAAGGCGGATGGATTTTCCCTCAATATCAAACTTTTAAGTCCATTAAATTCAAGTATGTTACTAGCACCATCGTAGCATTGGCCACGTATTTTTTATGGACTCAATCTGTGTTTGCTAAAAAATGATTCAAGTGCAGCCTTCAGAGATAAAGGAGAAATCTCACTGGGATGAACTAGACCAAGAAAATGCTCTACAATCTTACCGCACTTATCTACATAACGTATAGCAATAACCATGTGCCCTTTGCCTGAAATATCAAAACATTCATCAACCATGACACCAAATGCATCGTCACCAAGATCATTCATAATCAAGTTTGTTGTCTCAATTTAGCAGCAGCCGCAATATCCTTTTCGAGACTTGTTATCAATTGATTATTCTCAGGAGCATTCTTCAAACTCACATTATTTATATCATCATTAGGATTCGCAATCAACTTCAAAAGGTCAAGAAATATATTTTGGTTGATATAGTACTCAGATTCAAGAACTTCTTCAAATGCAAATCCTTGAAGTAAAAAGAATCGAGCACAAGCAACGAATGCAGATAAACGTGTACCGAATATACTATGAGCATGATCACAATTGTAACGCCCCATTCCCGGACACCGAGTCCTTATCCGGAAAGAGCGCTCGGCACATATATTATCAAATAAATTCAATAATATATGTAAGCCTTACGTCATACATCAGAACCAAACGACGCGGAAGATAAAACGACTCGGGGAAAACCAAAAGACAAAAGATCGAACACACGGTAATCAATGCTGTGAAAAACTAAATCCAATAAAGAAAACTAATCATCCAACATCCAAATCCCAAAAGAACTTAAAAGAAGCTAAACCAAAAAGAAGGACAACATTGTTCAAACGTGAAACAACTGTTTTAAGAAAGAAACAACTAAAAGAACTAAGTCTTCAAAAGCTTCATCTCAAACTTCATCATCAAAGAACTCACAATCAGAAGCAACTGTTCATCTTCTTTGGGGAAAGGGAAGACAAACACAACATAACGGGGTAAGTACAAAAGTACTTAGTAACGCGTAGAAGATCGTATAACTATGATCTCATAAAGAAATAAAAGCAACGCCGCCTTTTATTAATTCATTTCCGTTATTAACCCTAGCTAACTATCATATTATGTTCATAGCATAACATGAGGTTCCAAAAGGTATCTAACTTAGCTCAAGTTTGTTTCATCATGAATAACAAGGGCACTACGCCTAGTAATAGGATGTACTAGGACAACTGGGTGCAACCTACTTAGAGACACGCTCTAGTAGCCCCGGGAATATCTCGAGTCCCGATAGTGTGATAACCGCGAGAATGCACCAGACGCTTTATCTAGCCAATCGATTGACCGGCGTGGAGTGCGATTTGTCTGTGCGTCGAGAACACATCGCGATATTGTACTATGCCTTACCAAGCATTGCATGATGTTTAAGATTATTAATCTAGCACATACGCTTGATTAGATGTTTAACTAGCCACCTAAGTGTTTTCAAGTAAGCTCCTCACATCTCCTACTCTCGTATTTAGACCACTGAGACACGGACAAGCCCTCCTAGCAATTACACGACATCGATAAACTCTAGCTTATCGAAGCACAAGGCAAATCCAAAGCTTTCGACGGTCCCACACTTCATCTTTTTTAGGAATCCATGTGGTGCCGGAACTAAACGCATCAAAAGCTAATTCAGGGCTTTGTCACGTAAGGTTAAGCAATATATATGCTATGATAAAGCTTGAAACACATAAAAGAAAACAAAGATCGAACAAAACTCGTCCGGATGAATAAACTTGTTTGTCCGACACGTGAGAAATAGCCGTGCGGATACACACCTCATCCGTATTGCATGAACCACCACTCGGTCGACCGAATGGATGTGCTCGGTCGACCGAGCCTCCTCTTGCACTGCTACACGCTTTCCTTTCCTCGCACTACGAGGACGCGGTTTTTACGCGCTCTGCGTTTTCTTCTCAAATTCAACCCAAACTCAACTTAAACGAATTAAAACCATGAAAAACAATCATACAAATTGCTCTACCACTTTACTAAACCTTAATCATACGATAAGAAAACCACGTTACCTTAAATTGCGTGGTACAACGATCCAAAGCTTCAACCCGTCAAAAGTTTAACCTTTAAATCCAAACGTTAATGGATTTAAGGATTGTTGATATCAAAACGATCCTCGTCTCGCGGTGATCCTTTCTCTCTTGAGACATCTGTTGAAAAGATCAACGGATTAGCCTCAAAAATCGAAAGCCTCTTCTCCCTTTTTTTTAGAACTTGCGCCTCTTTCTGCGTCCCTCTCTCTCTTTTTTTGTCAAAAACAACTAGGTTAAAATTATGATTAGTTTTCCTTTTATAATCCCAATTACCTAATTATTTAATTATTTCCCTTAAAAAGAAAATCCTTGTTTATCCCTTTTTCTTTTCCCTTCTTTTTTTTTTCGAAAATCCTTTAAAAAAAAAAACATAATATTCTGATTTTTGCTAAAAGACCGAATTGCCCTTTTTCAAAAATCGATATTACATTCCTCCCCTTAAGAGGAGTTTCGTCCTCGAAACTAGATCGCACTCAGTAGATGAGGAACTCGGGAATTAAATCGATCATGTCCGCTTCCACTTCCCAAGTGGCTTCCGCCGGTGCATGATTGCTCCATTGCACTAACACTAACGGGATCACTCGTCTCTTTATCTTCCTTTCCTTCCTATCCAGAATCTTTATCGGTTTCTCCACGTAGGAGAGATTATCTTGCAACACTTCCGGGTCAATCTCAGATTCCACGTCCACTTTAGATAGACACTTCCTAAGCATCGATACATGGAAAACATTGTGGACTCTGTGACATCGACTCGTAGCCGTAGTCTATAAGCCAACTTCCCAATTCTTTCAATGACATCAAAAGGTCCTACGTGCCTTGGACTTAGCTTTCCTTCGTCCGAACCTCTTGACACCCTTCATCGGAGACGCCGAAGGTAAACTCTATCCCCGACCTCAAACTCTAGCGGTCTTCTTCTAACATCGGCCCAACTCTTCCGACGATCTTGAGCGCCTTTTCAGATTTTTCCTTATCAACTCAATTTTCTCCTTGGCTTGTCAACCATCTCCGCCCCCTTGATGTGCTTCTCTCCCACTTCATCCCAAGAAAGTGGAGTTCTACACTTCCTACCGTACAAGGCCTCAAAAGGTGGCATTCCCAAACTTGCATGGTAACTATTGTTGTAAGCAAACTCAGCCAAGTTGAGGTAATCTATCCAAGAACCTCCGGCATCTAAAACACAAGCTCTAAGCATATCCTCGAGAGTCTCAATTGTTCTCTCTTTGCCCATCCGTCTCATGGGATGAAACGCCAGACTCAAATCGGTCTTAGTCCCAAAAGCTTTCAGTAAGCCCTTCCGTGGCGATCGATAAATCTACTATCCCTCGCCGGATACAATAGATAAAGGCACACCATGAAGCTTCACTATATTGTCGATATACATAGTAGCGAACTTCTTTATAGGCATGTCCACTTTACACGGCAAGAAATGGGCTGATTTTGTGAGTCTATCCACAATCACCCAAATCATGTCATGACCGCCCTTAGTCTTAGGCAAACCGGTGATGAAATCCATCGTAATATTCTCCCATTTCCATTCCGGTACCTCCAAGGGTTTCAACAAACCTCCGGCCTTCGTGTGTTCTCGCTTTCACTCTCGGCATGTATCACATCTTGCCACAAACTCTGCGATCCCTAACTTCATACCAGGCCACCAATACCTTCTCCTTGAGATCTCTATACATCTTAGTGGCTCCTGGATGTACCGCAAAAGCAATCTTATGGGCTTCATCCATAACTTCTCTCTTAGGCCATCCACATCGGGCACACACAAACGGTCTCCGTACTCAAAGATGACCACTCTTGTCCAACCGATAACCCAATGTCGGCTTCTCTCGAGCTACTCGCTTCAAATTAATCAACACCGGGTCTCTATCCTGCTTAGCCCGAATCTCATCTAGCAACTCTGACCTTGCCATCAATGGCGCCAAATTCTGATCTTCACCCTTCCTTTCAATCACTTGAATCGCATCCTATCCAAATTGATCCACAACTTCTGCAAGGTAGTGATAGCATTAACCGCTCTCCCAAGCTAAGTGCATCCGCTACAACATTCGCTTTACCGGATGGTATTGAATGTCCAGGTCGTAATCTTTCACGAACTCCAACCATCTTCTTTGTCTCATGTTCAGATTCTCCTGAGTAAAGAAAAACTTAAGACTCTTATGATCCGTGAAGATCCTTGCCTTGACACCATACAAATAGTGTCTCCAAAGCTTCAGAGCAAAACCATCACGCTAACTCCAAGTCGTGTGTAGGGTAATTCTTCTCATGCACCTTTAATCGCTTAGATGCATAAGCAATCACCTTTCCTGATTGCATCAAAACACAACCCAAACCTTGACCCGATGCGTCAGATATACATCATAGTTATCAAAACTTCCGTAATGCTAACACGGGTGCCGTGGTCAACTTTTCTTTCAAAGTCCGAAAAGCTTCCTCACATTCACCGGTCCACTCATACTTAACGCTCTTTTGAGTAAGCCTCGTGAGAGGTGTAGCTATCTTAGAGAAATCCTTTACAAACTTCCGGTAGTACCCCGCTAAACCCAAGAAACTTCTTATCTCCGTTACTGTTGTCGGTTTAGGCCACTTAGAAACGGCTTCTATCTTCGCTGGATCCACCTTAATGCCTTCTCCAGAAATTATATGCCCAAGAAAACTCACTTGGTCCAACCAAAACTCACACTTAGAAAACTTGGCATACAATTTGTTCTCCTTTAAGGTCTGTAGAACTATCCTTAGGTGTTCTTCATGCTCTTTCTTATCCTTGGAGTATACAAGGTATTGGTCTATGAAAACTATCACAAACTTATCGAGATAAGGCATGAAAACTCTTTGCATCAAGTCCATGAATTTCGATGGAGCATTAGTGAGTCCAAATGGCATGACCAAAAACTCATAATGTCCATATCTTGTACTGAAGGCTGTCTTAGGTATATCTGACACCTTGATCTTCAACTGATGATAACCGGACCTAAGATCAATCTTAGAGATCACCTTCTTACCTTGAAACCGATCGAATGATCATCAATCCTTGGTAAAGGATACTTATTCTTGATTGTCGCTTTATTCAACTCTCTCAGTAGTCGATGCACAAGCGCATACTCCCATCTTTCTTCTTCACAAACAAGACCGGTGCTCCCCACGGTGATGTACTTGGCTGGATGATGTTTTTCTCTAGCATCTCCTTAAGCTGAGTTTTCAACTCCGCTGGTGCCATCCTATAAGGTGCTTTAGCCACTGGTGATGCTCCGGCAATCAATTCGATCTCGAACTCTATGGCCCTATCAGGCATATGTCCTGGCAAATCTTCCGGGAAAACTTCAGGAAAGTCCTTAGCTACACGAGTCTCTCCTAACTCGGGCCTATGCTTTTCCTTATCTAATGCATACATAACGAAACCCTGGCAACTCCTCTTCAAAGCTTTTAGGGCTTTAACTGCTGAGATAATCGGATAACTGCTGATTAATCGGGCCTGTCCGATGCTGGTCCTGAGCCCTATTTGCGGCTTACTCAGGATGAATACAATCATTGTAGGAGTGTTCCCTTAATTTCTTTTGTTCAACATGCTTAATTTTGTTGTTTTTCTGAGTTCTAACCATTTCTCTTTACAGTGGCTGATGTTGCTGACATCTTCGCTCAAGCGCTCAATGAGGAGGAGGAAGATGTGCTCGAGCCCCAGCAGAACCTGGAGGCTCCAAGGGAGGAGGTGGCACCGGAACCCGAACAGCCCAACCCGGAGGTCAATACTGAGACTTCCCTTACTGGCCTTCAACAAGGCGATCTAACCCCGGGAACACAGCGTGTCGAACAACAAGATGATGGTCTGGTCATTCTGGACGTCTCGGACACAGGTGCTCACTCAAAGCAGCGCCCCAGATCTGGACGAAAGAGGCCTAGGTCTGGCCAGGAGGCTTCTGAAGGAACCTCGGGCTCTTCGGCTGAGTTCTTGGCTGAGTTGCCGGACAAAGATCTGGCATCTATTGTAAGTATCCCTCCTCTCTCTATTCGCCATAGTTGAGCCGCATCGCTCGCAGAGAGCGTCTTACACTTGTTGTTTATAGGTTGTTAAAGCCGGGAAGGAAGTTCTTCACCGCCTCAACGATTTCTCCACACGTATAAGGCCTCTTTGAGAAACGATTGATCTCTCCGCCACCAGAATAAACACAAGGAAGAATCCTTGTCCAAAGATGTCCAGATCGCCGATCCGAGAAAGTCATGCACGCCAAAGAAGTCGAGCCGACAGAGCTACGCGCTTATGGCGCGGTTCGTGAAAATGCTCTGGCCAAACTCCAAGCTGATCACGCGTCGTTAGAAGCCGTCATGCCTGAGTGAATCGCTCAGGCCATTCATGAGTACAAGAGTTCAGCTCACTTTACTGGCGCCTTGAAGGTTTTACTGGGCCCTATTTTGAGCCACGGGTACACTCTGGGTGTCAACCAGGCCAAAGAGCAATGCCCTGAGCTGGTAATCTCCGATCTTCCACATGGCAGGCTTTGCAAACCGGGTGGCAACGAGCTGTACCAGGACAAGCTTGAGGAATTTCAAGCTGGTGAGGATTTGGCTGAGAAGTACGGCCGCAGACCCGCGACCCGCCCAGCATCAAAGACCCCATCACCCCAGTGGCACTGAACTTCGATCCGTCACAAGAAACAGTTGCAAATCCTTGAAAATTGGACTTTTGTTATTGAAAGACTTGTAATTTTTCAAACTTTTATGCCTTTCTGGCACTTGCTCTGTAATAATTTATTTTTTTTGGCGTTATGCCTTTTGCCTTAATTTTGCCTGTTGATTTTGCCTGTTTTTGTTGTTTTATGCTCACTCTGGAGGCCCTTGCCCCTCTGAAGGACATCGTTTACAGGGCTTTGCCTTTTGAACGATGTACTCGGCGATATCTCGATCACTGTCTGCGCAGACTTGTGAGCTTTGATTATTTCAAATTTCAAATTTCCAAGTATCATAGGAAACGCTGATCGCTATATATATATATATATATATATATATATATATATATATATATATATATATATATATATATATATATATATATATATATTTTTTCGCTCAACCCGTAGGTCAGTCGTTTCATCAATCCGACTCATGGATCGCTTCGTTGAGTCTGCCTCAGACTTCTTTTTTCCATTTGCCTTGGCAAATCAGCAAATGTCTTCTACTGAATCCGACCTGCGGATCAGTTCGTTGAGTCTGTCCTGCAGACTTCTTTTCCCTTTGCCTTGGCAAATCTCTTCTACTGAATCCGACCTACGGATCAGTTCGTTGAGTCTGTCGACCCGCGGATCAGTTCGTTGAGTCTGTCCTGCAGACTTCTTTTCCATTTGCCTTGGAAATTCTTCTGAAGCCGACCTGCAGCTTAGTTATAATCAAACATCATAATGATAATGCACATAGTAATAAAACTTTTATTCAATATTTGGTGTCTGAATACACTTTATTCAAAATTAATAATGCAAAAACTAGTCTGGAACCTGTCCTAGACGTAAAAATTCCTCAAGTTAGAGGCATTCCAGCTGCGGGGAACAGTTCTGACATTTGTGTCTGCTAGTTGATATGCTCCTTTACCATGTACTTTGACCACCTTGTAAGGCCCTTCCCAATTTGGATCCAGTTTCCCTTGGGGTAACTGCTTGCTGACCTCATTCTTTCTGAGCACCAAGTCCCCTTCTCTAAAATACGAGTGTTTAACTCGAGAGTTGTAATACTGAGAAATTCGCTGTTTGTACTTGGCCATTCTTATGAAGGCTATGTTGGAATAGTGTCCTAAACCCAATCGGGTTGGACCAGATCCGACCGGGTCGGATCATTTCTACTATTTCTTTATGTTTATACATATATATAATGGTTTTTATGTTGTCATATATCTGTTCTTCTAAAGAACCAATTATGAATTGTTATATGATAACGCCCTTAGTATTAAATCGTGATAGAGAAACCATGATAAAGCGATTATGGTTGATGAGATCTCTAATCACTTTAATAAGTTTGATACTTAAATGTCTCTAGTCGATGTACTATTAAACAGGGCATTGATAGTATAAACATACTAGCACTTATTAGATGTCTTATGTCTTTAGGGCAGAGATAGATCCCGTCTATCGAAGTGTAGAGACACTTGGACCGTGACGTGGACGTGTATTGTAGAATGCGTCACGTTAGATCGACCCACTTACACGGATAAGTGTCACACTATGTGACGGTTGTGTAATTATCCTTAAGACCGAGTCTTCATGGCATCACGGTGTGGATTGTCATGCTTTGACACTATTGAGGTTTCCACAGCCACGGGCGATCATGCGGTAGTGATTTGGTGTGATACTGAAGCATGCAGAGTATACATGATTGGTCGTCCGGGAATCGCGTATCCTATGATTGGGATCGAATATCCGAAATGGCCTTCTTATAAGGAATGTCTTACTCTCGTGAATCTTTGCAAAGTGGGAGTAAACGAGTTACTTCGAGAGAGCATGATATCCAGATTATAAGATACAGTCGTTGATGTTTTGACACTCGACTAACGATCGTATGGATATTATTACAAATGATAGATTGTAAGTTACACGGTAATCGCTTTCACATGAAAGGTAGTAGTCATTGCATTTGACTCTTCCGATGATTGGGGTCACGGTGTGTTGCTAGACGCTATCCCGTGATCGTTAGGCATGAAGGGCATTTTCGTAATTTGCACTTTGTGTCTACGGCCAACATATTCGGAAGCTTATCGGGTCACACACATATGAACATCTAGCCGGATTAAAATGTGGTTATAAATGATAACCAAATAAGGAAAGTTTATCTCGAGACTATAAGGGTTATAGTGGTAAATTAATATTGTGGTATTTATTGATTATGAATAAATTAAATACAAGATATTAATTATATTAATTAAAGAATATTCCGGTAGCCAATTAATGGCTAAAGGTGGCGCAACTTGTTAGTGTATAAGATACACTTGGATTATGCAATTTAATTAATGGTATTATCATATATTAATATTAGATATTAATATATATATGTATTTGTGTACATGCGTGTGTGTGCATATATGTGATATGCATGTGCACTTGTGTAATAATTATATAGATTTATTTGTGTAATATATATATGTGATATTGATATACCCGGATCAGAACGGGGCCCTGTTCATCCATATTGGGCCTACACTATTGGCCCATCAACATAGGAAAATGGGCTTTAATCTCCTCTGGTCGCTACCACAGCCCTCTCTTACCCGCTAGCTACAAGCCGGGTCATGTCCGCCAACCGTAAGCCGGATCTTGTCCGCCAGTTCTATGTCGGATCCATCTTCTCAATGTGATTTCTACCCATGCAAGGCACAAATGAGTCCGCTACTCGTCATACTTATCAATGATCGATAGTCGCTACTCGCCGCGGCCTACCGCTGACCGTTGTCCGTCATCCTTATCGATCCAGCTGGACATAACAGCTGGCCAATCATGACAGCTGGTTAGGACACTTGTAGTGTATGTGTAGTTAACTTAGCCATGTACTCTTAGTTGTCTTGTCAATGAACAGTAGACCGACTTACTCTTTAGCCTATAAATATGGGATCACATTGTAATAGAAAAAATCTAATCTATCTCTCTCAAGCTTTAAGATATAACATAATACAAGCAGAAACTCTGCCAATTTGTCGACTGATTTACTTGTTCATCATAAACACTCAAGCCGACACCACTGTTCTTGATCACCACCGTATCCTCACCGTCGAAATCACTCATCACAGCCTTATATCCACAAGATAAACACTGTTACCGCAAATCTGGTGTTCCACGCAACATCAGATATGTACACATGTGTAAATTGATTTATGGTAATAAAATAAAGATAGTCAATATTAGATATTGACAATATCTTGGGAATATTCAATATAAGATATTGACAATATCCTAGATTTATTTAATATGAGATATTGTAATAAATGAGATAAATCAATCAATTATGTTTTCCTTATTTTATTGGGAAAATGTTTTCTTCTCCTCCACTCTAGTCAGGGGCGCCACTTTGCCTATAAAAAGGATGTGGGTGTCAAGCTCTTTTATACAACACAATTCCAAGAACTAATAGTTCTTGTGTAAAATAGAGAGCATCCTATAAAGAGTTGGAGAGAGGGGAAAAGGGCCGGTCTAGCTACCGGAGTTTTCCAATAGCAATCCATGATAGGATTCCGCGGCGCGTGTGGACTAAATGCGGTAGAGGCCGAACACTGGGCGGCTCTATGCAGAACTACTCTCCTAGACGGTCAAAGCGTCGATCTTTTAGATCAACCAAGGTAACCACCGTCTACTAGCTTAATTGTTTATTGCTTAAACGAAGTCGATCTTGGGTCGATAGGAAATAAATTTTAAATTCCGCTGCGTTCCCGCGTAAATTTTAAATTCTTCCAATCAAGATCAGTGGTTCAATCAGAATAGTCCCAATCCTATGTTCAATCAAACTGATCAAGTTTGATTAAAACCCTGATTATGAAAATCGCCTTGGCCAGAGAACTGATCGTTAAATCCTTGATATTGCTGACCACTGAAAAGCATGAACTTCGGGCGTTACATTCATCCATGTGACGTAAACGAGCAAGATAAAACCCACATTGTCACATATCCGGCATGTGACTAGATCGAAATTTCCCGATTATGGACAATATTAACTTGATACGCGGAGGAAAGAAAGCGACATCGCCAACAAAGATGGCCAGGTCGACAACACCTTCTGCGTAATGTAACTTGTGAGTTCTGTGGAAAATAGTGGTTTTGACCCATAAGATTACGCGACGTTGTAAGGGCTGCCACCTGCTGTTGCAGTATGGCGATCTGATCTCGCATAATCCTAGTTGATGACATTTTTTTTTTAATTTTAGAAAAGATAAAGAAACAGAAAAAGAAAAAGAAACGGAAACAGAAACAGAAATAGAAACCTACCTTTCAAAAATTTAAAACAGAAAACAAGAAAACAATAAAAGGGAGAAAACAATCTGAGCCCAAAATGGAAGGGAAAACAGCATATTTTGACCTCGAAACGGTGTCGAACGGCCTCGGCAATTCACCACGCCGTCGGCGCCGAACGAAGCTTTCGAATTGGGGTCTCTGCGCAAACGGACACTCGAGCCGAAAGTTACGGCCAAAATACTACCATGTGCCCTAACGATCCTTTTTATCCAAACTTATAATATAAAAATCGTAAAATTAATAAACTAGGCAACCAGATCGATTCCCTTCCCGGCAACGGCGCCAAAAACTTGTCTCGGATTTTATCTAAGCAAAACAAACAAGTAATAAAAATAATCCGGTTTACCCCAAGTGCAGGGATCGTAGTATAGCGATTACAACCGGAGTCGAATCACAGGGAATCTAGGTTTATCTAGTTCTTAATTTCTCTAAAGGTTGTCACGAAAAATAACTAAAACGAAACGAAGAAACAATAAATCCCGGATGGAGGATTGTCACCCAAAGCCAGGAAAGATAATTGCGAAATCTAAAATAACTCTAATCTATAAACTAAAAAGAAAATAAACTTCTAAGATAACAACGAAGAACAAGGCACCAAGATAATTTCAATTAATTTTAACGAAGAACAAGCATTGATCCACCTATCCTGCAACTCTCAATTTCTACCCTAGATCGTTTAGTGAAGATTTAATAAAGAGGTGGTTCACCTATCAAAGGTATGAATTCCTACTCTCGTAGATAATTCGCCTATTAATCTTTCATCTCTCGATCTTAAAGATTAACGCTTCCATAACAAAGGTGTAAGATTTCTCAATCTAGCAACCTAGAAATTTAACTTAGCAACTCTCGTTATTTTTAGGTTAAAGATCTAATCTTTACTACGGTGATCTAAGTCTAACAACGATTTTCATCAAACGTTAAACATCAAACATGCAAACATCTCTCGATTCAATTGCATAATCAATAAAGCACATAATAAAGATACAAACTTTAAATAAAAACTCACAAAACAATCCAAGATTCGAAATCAAAACGCTGCACGATCGGTTTCACATGCTTATTCAGGAAGGCCTCAGCTCATATCCAGGATCGAACAAACAAAATAAAAAAAATAAAAATATGGCTCGGCCGACAGAGCAGAGCACTCGTCGACCGAGTGGTCGGCTTCTCGGTTTTTGTCCGTGTTTCGCCTCGGGTAAGTTCTGTGTTGTTCTGTCGAATGCCTGCTCCTTTTATACTTGTTCTAGCCGACTTAGGGTAATTATTAGAAAAGCTAAACCCTAATAAATAAAAATAAAGATAATTCCAAGTCTATCCTTTACTCTTCTTCTGAACGCAAATCTGATCGGGTGGACGCTCGTTCACTTTAAGTAGATTTCTTCGAGTCGAGCCGAGCTGGACAAGACGCCCGTCCTATATAATTTTGGACGCTCGTTCAGTTCTTCAAATCTTCATTCCAAATTCACTTGCATCTTTCTCCTTCTATTTAAACTTCAAGTGAACATCGTTTTAGCTTCCTCCATAGCATGCAAGCGTGCCTACAACACGACAAAAACATGCAAAATGTAGAACCATATATATTGATAGAAAAATACTCATAAAATCACGTAAATAGCTCGATTTTGCATTTTAATGATTTCCATACGCATTCTTTCAATCTTTCACTTAAACACTTACTTTTCTATAAAAAGTAATAAAACACGAAGGAAATTGTTACGAAATAAAGTCATATAAACCGTAAAAATCACCGTAAACAATTGTACTTTTTGTTTTGTTAATCGATGAAGCAACTGTGTTGCTGATTGTCTAGCCAAATTAGGGTTCTCTCTGCCCATTAATTTGTCCGGTTATTGTAACTAGGGATTAACTCCTCCACCCTCTGTTAACCCAGCAATAATTGCTGACTTGGTTTCTACTTAATTAATGAATTTATATTTCCATTTTAAAAAAAAATCGATGAAATATATTTGTATTTATCATTTTCTTTTTTACTCCATGACGTCTGTCACAATACCAATACCAAGTATAGTTGAAAATTTTCATTTCTTTTGTTTTTCTTATTTATACTTTTTCTTTGTCAAACATGAAGAGAATCATTCGACAAATTTGTTAGCTTGGAGTCAGCAAGACTGAGTTTCTTGGGCTCTTACCCTCTCCCATGTTATTTGACGGACTTAGGGCAACCGTAGTGACCCATCTATTCAAGGACATCCAATTTCCAGCTCCAAATACAAAAATAAATTAAAATTTTCCCATGGCCCACTTGCTAAAATAATCAAAAGCAATTTGTCTAAATAAAATGTAATGGCTCTAAAAATTTTGCACGTTTAGAAAGCCTGTCCTCCTATGCTTCTACTTTTGCATAGTTGCATGGACGGGCAGAAAAAAAAAAACCTCGAAAAAAAAGAATCATTATTGACTAATTCTTTTTTTTGAGCAATATTGACTATTTTTTTTGGACCACATTTACGTTTATAGACCGCAATAGAAAAACCATGAATAATGAAACCACTACAGTTAGCCTTAGATTAATGAAATGACAGATCTTCGGAAAAAAAAAACCTCAAAAAATTCGGTTTGACATGATTTAAAGAGCAAATGGGCTCGACTTGAATAAACCTCAAGTATTAAATGAGTCAATCTCAAACGTTCTTATACTCATGAACATGCTAAAAATACTTGTCAAAAATTAAGTATAATTGAATTTATTGAATTAATATTTATGTACTTTACGTGTATTTATGAGTTAAATAAAAAAAAACATGGATGTTTCAGAAATAATTTTTCTTTTAACATGTTAGTTTAATATAAAACAAGATTTTTTTATACACATATAATGGTAGACACTATTTTGAAATAAAATGATATTTTATTTAGTTTAAAATGGATCTTGAATTCAGTTTGAGTTCGACTTGAATTCATAAGTGTTTGTGAGTTTGAAGTCGATAGCAATATCAAGTTCGTGCTCCAACACGAGTTTGTAAGTTTTGAAGTTTATTCATCGCGTTATTCGGATACAATTAACCTCCAAAGCACACGATAAAACTTAAACCTAGAACGTATTGATCTTCGGACTTCGGCTAAATCACTTAAGTGAGTCGAGCCTTAAAAAATACACATCCTAAACATGCTTCAAGTCCGATTAACACAATAAAAACAAAATAAAAATAATAATACAGTAATAATAATAAATAAATCTGAATACGACAAAAAGCCCTAATCTCATGGCTCCCTAACTCAATTCGGGTTCAGATCACCTAATTCGGCTCTCCGTCTCCGGTTGATTTTGCAGAAATAGTGGTTTTTTTTTTCAAGTGTTTGTATAGGGAGGAGGAGCTGGCTGAGACACTAATGGCGTCTTCAAACTCTTCATCTGCGGACGACGACTACAGTGGATCTCTATTTGAGGGTATGGTCCTCTTTACTCCTCTTAGTCCATCAGATTCCGATCAGCCACCGGATCAGAAAGTCTCCCTCGCCGGAGCTGCGTCCTCCTCCTCCGCTGCTGATGCTTCTAATGGCTCTGTTCCACTTGACGAGAACTTGTTCTCTGATCTCACTATTCTCGCTCCTCATCCGAATAGCGAAGAAGCTGACCAACTGCACGAAGATCGTCCTGTGCCATTGTCTCTGGCGCGACAGACTTCTAGCCGAAAGAAAAAGAAAGCCGCCGGTTTGAGGATAGGATACGGCAGGGACAAAGATGGCACTGGCACTGGCACTGCCTCCATCGTCCTTGAGGAATTGACCGCCGAACCATCTCAAGTAGAAAAGATTGAGCACGAAGAAGAGTATCAACTGCCTATTGGAGTTGATAAGGCTGAAGATCTTGAATCCCCATGCTCTTCCGGTGATGGAAAGGACGAGGAACCGGTTTCAATTTCACCTCTAGTGCTGAGCGGTAAAAGCAGCAGCAGCAATGAAAGCACGATTGAGTTGAGATTGGAAGCAATCCAATCGGGAATCAAGAAGAGATTGGACCATTCTCGACAAGCCGTGGTTTCTGTTTCCGCTGAACGAAAAGTTGCCATCAAGAGGAGGAGGAAGGCTTCTGAGAATTTGAGCCAAGCAACAGCCAGACACAAGGAACTCGAGAAGGAATTGGAGGAAGCCTGTGAGTTAGAGGATTTCTGAGAAAGCTGATAGAATTAGCGATAGCCTTGCCTCTGCTGAGAAGGAGAAGGATCTGCTTGTTGATTTGCTAAAGGAAGCAGAAGCAGAGTGCGATTCTCTTGACTCCAAGATGATGGAGGCATTGGAGCAACAGATTGAAGTTGAGGAAGAAGCTGCTTCTTTGTTACAGAAATTTGCACAGGACACTTCAAAAGATGCAGATATAGCCATCCAGAATGCAAAGGAAGCGCCTTCCAAAGACATGGAGTTGTGTCTCTCATCAACTGAACAAGTAGAGCTTCACAGAATGGAGCTGGAAATTGAATCTCAATTGATACAGGAAACAAAATTGGCTCTGACTGACAACATTGAGAATTCAATGGAAGGGGATCGTGAAGAAATGGATCTTCTTTGTAAGAGAAGAGAAACGCTGCAAGAAGACTTGGAGAGACTGCTTGCTTTAGTGAAACAAAAGGAAGCTGAAATATCTGAAAATGATTCAAAGATTAAAGTCATTGAGAAGAGGATATCTGGTGGAATGTTTAGCTACAATGAGTTGCAGTCAGATTTGGATACAAAACTTCAAAATTTGCAGTCTGCCCTTAAGCTGGTGGAGTCAGAAAACGACCTTTTATCAAAGAGAAACGAAGAAATTAAACATCTACTTCACGAGGAAGAAATCAGGGGTTCAAATATTAAGGAAACTTTGAGTGTATATACAGATGAAGCTAAGCTGCTCCAAGAAGCTGTTGCACTTCGGAAGAAGTTGCTGCAGGTCACTTCAGACTTTGTGCAAAATAAAGGGAGACTCACAGATATTGAGAAAAACCTTTCCCGGGATCTGCATATGCTGAGGCAGGAATTATCGGGTGCTAGAGCTTCTCTTCAGGTTGCTTTCATATGTCTATCTCCAAACTCTAAAGAATTAACTTCTTTTGTGCATTTTTAAGAACAGTAGAGTTGCTTTCATACTCTTTCTCAGAATGAATTACTTTTGTGCAAATTGAAATCCAGTATTGAAAACCTCTTTGCATAATGCATTTCAATTGTTCCCAAGTTTTGTACATATTATAACACACTTTTTGTTTGTATATTATGGATTTTTGGGGGTGAAAGGGATTTGGCCAAATCCACGACTTTTCTCCTTAAGAAATAAGTATAAAAATGTAACTGATTATTATGCATGCTTCAAAGTAGCGAGTGCAATGGAGTTTGATCCTTTTGTGAAGAATTTATGGTTGGAAGCTTATCCATAACTTTTCTCCCTAGGAAAATAAGTATTAAAATGTAATGATTATCAATTTATCATGCATGCTTCAAAGTAGTGATTGCAATAGAGTTTAATCCTTTTGAGAATGCATTTTACAACCCTATTCTTCTGGGATTTTTTTTTCCCTGAAAACTGAAGCAAGCCGAGTGACGATAAGTAAAGCCTAGTGACTAGCAGTTTGATTTCAGTAATGTTATTATTGATGTTGTTGTTGTTGTTGTTTTTCCTGGTGACCCCCCTGGGCATACCTTTTGGTTCCTTATGTGTACAGTTGAACGCTTTTATGTTATTTAGCTTATAGTTTTTGTCGGTACACCCAAACTTCAAAGAAAAGGTTTGTTTGGACAAAATTCATTAAGATCAGGAAGGATATTGTGGAACTTTACCAAACGAAAGAAAAGAATGCGTCCATTCAAAGTTAATGGGCTAAAATGGCACAATTGTTGAACATATGAAAGGCCAGAACAAGTATTCTCCATTTTTTGAGTGGTACATGATAAATATTGTTGGCCTGATCAATGGGTGTCCTTACCTGGTTTTGTTTTTCTGTTTCTAGGAGTTATCGACTTCAAAATCAAATACCCAACAGGAATTGGGTACCATAAAACAAAGGCTTTTCTTCATAGACAAAAGAGTCCCGGAGCTGGAGGGGGAAAAGAAAGTTGCTGCTAGTGCAAGAAATTTTAAAGAAGCTGCACGCATATCAACAGAGACAAAGTCATTGGTCATTGAAAAGGAGGAGCTTAATGTCAGAATGGAGAATACTTTATTAGTGATCAAGAAGCTCGATGAGCAAATTTCCGATACCATACACAGAACACAGGAAACGGAACTGCTGATTACATCCAAGGAAACAGAATCAGCAATCACTTCTTTCCAGAGACTAATGTTGAATGCCGATGTAGCAAATGCAGAAAGATGTGCAGCTTTGGAGTTGGGGGATCATGAAGAAGCTGATGTTTTATTTGCAGAAGCCGAGGCTTCAGTTGCTGAAGCAAGGAAACTACAAGAATTATACGAAGTTGGCAATGAAGATGTAAATAATTTAAGTAAACATTTTGTTCCACTTGAGCTCATATCTAAGCTTGGTAGCAAGCAACTGATTGAACTATCGGGATCTCTTCAATTTTCGTCATAGCAGTAAACTTATGTGTTCAAATACAAAACGAATTGCA
Organism: Gentiana macrophylla; assembly: GCA_026214975.1. NCBI lineage: Eukaryota > Viridiplantae > Streptophyta > Magnoliopsida > Gentianales > Gentianaceae > Gentiana > Gentiana macrophylla. The sequence continues at coordinate 164,965,857 of CM047805.1, forward strand.
CCAGAAACTGGGAGTGTTTTGAATAGGCTTTACACCAGCTCCCCCCTCTACATTTCAAAAAATGTGTTGTATAGGGGGTGTTTATTGAATTAGATTCTTTTTTGAGGTGTGTTTAGAAGTGTAATTGGAACAGAATGATTTTTTTTTTTTTTTTTTTGAAACGTTACAGAATGGTGTTTTTGGAGGGTGGTTTAAAGTGTTCTTGTAATGTCCCGTACCTTTTAATTTTGCCAATTGATAAAATTGCTCATCTTTTTCTTATTTTATTTAGAGTTATAAGGGCACCTTGTTTTTTTTTTTTTCTTTTTTCTTTATAAACTGACAACTTGTTATTTCCTTTAACAATAAGGGCAACTTAAATAATTAATACCTAAATTACCCTTAATTTCTAGCACCGTATGTTGTAAATAATTATGTGGGTTCTATTGGCACACCCCTTTTTACTATTGACACCTATTTTTTGATTATTTTTTCGGATGAAAAAACGTCGATGCGCATTACGCAAGATCACATCGACGCTAGTGTTCAACAACAAACACTAGTGGCATCGACATTCCCTTTATTATATATATATTTTTGGTTGAGAAAAACAACTCCTTTTATTAAATCACGTCCGTCAAACAGGCGGAAAATAACATCAGACGGGGGATGATCGCCCAAGAGACCCTATCATGAGCCAATAAAGCATGTCTTGCTAAAAGATACGTGAGGTCATTTCCCATACGCCGGATAAACAAGAAAGAAACCGAATGGAAAAAACTACGTCTAGAGAGACAATTCTGCGCGAGACAACCAATAGCTGTTAAATCCGCAACAGGCTGACTAAGCCGCTGGACGCAAGCCAAACAATCACTTTCCACTTCCAGATATGGGGTTCCCAACTGCTCTGCCTCTATCAGTGCCAAGTCTACCGGCTTTCAGTTCCATAAATTCAACCGCCGCACCCGGGTCAAAGTGATATGAGAAAGCCGCCTGAATCTCGCCCCGGTGATTACGAAACAACACACCAACCCCCGCCCCGTATTCCGTAACCGACGCATCTACATTACATTTGATCATGCCTTTAACCGGCCTTACCCACTTATCCACATAAAGCTGCCAGGGCTGTAACACTCGAAAGGCCGCCACGACATCCACAAACTCCCTAGCCGCAGCTAATGACTGCTCGCAAATAGACGCCACCCGCACCGCCTGCCCATCGAAAATAGCAAAGCAACGAGCTTTCCAGATACCACACAGCAGCCAGACAACTTGATCCACCCCAACCTCCTCCACCAACTGAAGAAAGAACTCGCCAAATGAAGACGAGCCCAGCGCCCCAACACTGACTAAAATGGGGCGCCTCCAGGACCCGATCCGCCAACTCACACTGAAACAGAGTATGTTTGAGAGTCTCGACCTCACCCCCGAATGCCAAACAAATACCGTTCCCCATCTGCCTACGCAACAATCCGTGACCAATAGCTAAACAATCTTGCAGACACCGCCACAAGAAGTGCTGAATATGCGGCTGCACAGACAGACTCCAACACAACCGCCACATCCTATCCCTCCCCACGGTAGTGGATGGCCTCGCTGCGGAGAGAGAAGGTCGGCACAAGGAGAGGGCTAAAAAGTACCCAGACTTCACCGTATATGAACCCCTCCGATCATAGTGCCAATTTCATCTATCTGAATGAGTGCCCGTTTATATATATTTTTTTATAACGAAAGTATTTCATTAAATCCAACAGACAAAAGTACAACCGAACCTCCGCCGGATATAGCTAGACAAACTAATGTATAGTACTAAGCAACTGAGACAGTAATTTTTTATAATTAACGTAGTCACATTCTTAACCTAGTATAATTAACATAGTCACATTCTTAACCTCTCTTATTGCGGCTCGGATGTTGTACCGAAACCCTATGCCAACTCCTTTTTTTTTTGGCTTTCTAATAATAACTACTCATTTATTGGTCTACTAAAAAATAAAAAAAAATAAAAAAACCTCACGTGGCCCTCCTCCCCACCAATCTTATACCCACAATGCCCCTTCATCCCCAACCCTAAATTCAAGAACCCAAACCCTAATTTAAATTGAAGAGCCCTAACTTAAATTAAGAATCCACCTCTAAGTGAGAACCCCTAGCCCTTAAATTAAGAAACATACCCATTAAATTAAGAACCTCAACCCTAATTGAAGAACCCTAGCCCTTAATTGAGAACCCTAGCCCTTAAATTAAGAACCATAACCCTTAAATTAAATTAAAAATCTTAACCCCTAATTGAAGAACCCCTAATCCTTAATTAAATCCCACCCAAACTGCGCGTTGAAAACCCCAAAACCGTCCGCCAAACACCACCCAAAACCGCTTTGGACCTCTCAAAACCATTTGTCAAACTCCATATATGAAAGCCATTGAACCTTTTTTCGTGATTTGATGGATCAAAAGACTTGTAAAAAAAAAAAAAAAAGGCGTAAAAGTAAAATAAAATTAAAAGAAAACGCTAGAAGAAGAAAAAAAGACGACGGTGTTATAAAACTAAGAAGATAATGGAGGAAGAACAAGAGGAAATGCAAGTATAGAAGAAGGGAAAATTGCTTGTGTATTATTCCAATGATATAAGGGGGTATTTATAGTAGAGATTACAATGTGAACACAATAATCTGAATTAATCACAAATCTACTTAAATCAATCAGAATAATAGATAATCCATCAATGATGTTATTTCATAACACTCCCCCTTGGATATCTATTATTTAACAAACAATAGATATGATATGCCTCATTAAAACCTTACTAAGAAAAAACCCAGTGGGAAAAAATCTTAGTTAAGGAAAAAGAGTACATATTTATCTATGTTGATTTACTCCCCCTGAACCAAGCATCAATTAATGTCTTTCAACGTCGCATCCCAATGCTCTTCACCAGTCTTTCGAATGTTGCAGTTGATAATGTCTTAGTAAATAAATCTGCCAGGTTGCCGGTTGATCGGATCTGTTGCACATCAATTTCCCCATTCTTTTGCAAGTCTATTATGTGGACGAATTAATTTCTCAATCTGAGTGCATAACGTATATGTTATTCACTATTAACTTTGCTAGAAAAACCCAGTGGGAAAAAACTAGACAAGGAAAACAGTTCATGCCATATGCGTTTTATGTGTTGCACTAACTGCCTCGTTAAAAACCTTTAACTAAGAAAACCCTGTGGGAAAAACTTGGTCAAAGGGAAAAAGAGTACAGTCATTGTGCTTAAAATAACTTTGAAGTTGTCGCTCCCCCTGACGACAACATCTACTTTATGTGCGCATTAAAGTATTATAAACACATTCTGTTCCAAAACAGATGTAGAAATGATTTTAGTGAACAATTTTTCTAGATTGTTACTAGAGCGCACTTTGTATATCCGTACCTTCTGGACTTCATGTAGATAATTGAATGTAGGGGCTAAATACTGTCATGCCCACTACTCATTCGGGCAACACATGGAACTCAGTCAGCACTATAATTATAAAAACAATGGGGAAAGTAATACAATCGCAATTGCATGCGTATATTCCACTCTCACACGTCGTAGTGCTATAAATTCATGACACAAAGTTTGAGTTACTTATATATACTTTCCTCAATAGAACTATACTATAGACATATTACATGCAACATGAATGTTAATGACATTTTTAACTTAACAGTATGCATATTGCAATTGTCATATTAATTCGTTTCTGAAATCCACCAAGGATTTTCATATTAATGTCCAACGACCCTTAATATGCGGTAATGACATATGAAAACTCAACATTACTGCCAGATATACTAGTTAGCGGAACATAACATTATCTATAATGGGAGAATATATTTGATCATTAACAAACAAATATTTCTAATTCAAACTCAACCTCAATTGCTTATTTCATTTTTACCTAGTCTGAGTGTTTCTGGCACTCTGCGAATGACTTAGTAATGGATCCGTATATAATAATAGCAATTAAAGAGGCAAATATGTCGTTCGATTTACTATTATATTTTATTATGATTTCTCCCATAAAATTCATTGCTAATTCGGTATTAGCATAAACCAATTCCTTATCAATGTATGGATTGGTTGTTCCGCAACCCCAATATTTAATCATTTGATGCACGTGCAATTTTTGTTTTGGGGTTTTCGTCTACAAGACGAATCTCTTTAAGAGATTTCATGAGTGATCGAATATCAATAATAAATTGATCATTCTTCCGCGGATTTTTATCTTTAACACCGATCGGTCTTCTACGCTTAGCGTAGAAATATCTTCAATCATACCGTTGGTGCATTTGTAAATAGTCACTCATTTAATTTCAATATAGGCATCCGGCATATTACTTGTTAAATACTACAAGTAAGATTATTTTCATCGCTTAAACGATGCGTGGAAGATCGTTTATCTTGTTAAAATTTCTCGGCATTCTTTATTCTAACATGAGATTTTCTTTATCTCCCCTAATGCCGAGAATCGATCTTCATCGAACATGTTGCACCGAGCTATACATTGATGCTCTTTTATTCGCTTCATGCGATTTACACATATAAAACATAGTGGTTTCAATTAAATATCTCATTCTATGAGATTTTTGAAAGCAATATCTCTCTTGCGCTTCATGCGTTTAATATATCACTATGTGATTTTAGATTCTTCAAGAATCGTTCGAAAAATTCACGTTATATTTAGAGAAATCACTAGAATGAGACAACGGACTTTTGGTTCGCTTCTCCTCTTTCTCGGAAAATATTTGATATATGCAAAATGTGCATAATCTACGCACTTTCGTGGGTTTCATGTAAATGAATAATATATGAACTCATGGTTCATATATGTCTATATTTGTCACGAGATATAATAGATTTTCCTCCTCTTATTCTCGGACAACACTTTTCACAATCGGTATCTAGAAAATTTACAATTACCCGTGACGGATTCAACATTTTAATGTTAGAGATCCTCTTATGCGGGTATCAACAAATTTCTTTAATATTTTCCGATTTGGGGAGAAGCATTATCTCCTTTAGAGATATTTTATCAATTCTCACAATGCTTATTAGGATGATTAAGTCAAGCAGATTTTGAATTAACAATAATATTCACAATCAAACAACACAATGTAATCATGTAAATGATAATATTGACAATCAAACAACACAATGTATCACGAACAACACAATGTATCACGATTCCTAAGACAAACAATTCATATAGGATCTATTACTAGAACAACTCAAGGAATCCTCGATAACTGAAAAGTCGGTAAAAATTATATGTCAATAGACACTATATTACCAAAATGTGATCACTTACATAATAAATGGCAGCAACTTTTCTCGACTAAATGCATGTTTCTATCGTATATTATGAATAGATAAATCATGCATTACATAGAGCATAGTATTAAAGGTGATTTGATCTAATAATGTGTTCAACTTCTCAAAAGTAATGAGAATGAGTTCAAACATTTCTAGAATTAAGTAATAGTCTATCAAATTCTAAAACATTTTAGTGAATTAATATGATAGAAATGAATTGTTATATTGAAGAAATCTTCACCGTTGATTAGAAAATTGTATTAGTATAAATCGATTTTCTACAAATTGAGAATATCAATTGAAACTGTGTAAATCTATTCTTATGCAAAAGGTGTATGAACTAAGATGCTCACGAAAATTGGCATCGAAAGATACATTTTAAGTTCAACACATTTAATCATTTTATTTAGCCATAAGCGAAAATCAAAACGATCATTGAAAATAGAATAAAGTCTTATCAATAGACTAAGTGTAGAGCATCCTAAACAAAGAGTTTTGGATCTATAATTATTATTATAACACACTAACCCATATCATATCATTTTCAATGCAGCTACCATTTCACATTAACCCATATCATTTTCAATGTAGCTACCATTCGAGTTCACTTAATATTGCTAATATGAGAAGAGTATTTTATATGTGTCAAGAAGAATTCATCTTAATGCCCATAAATAAAACCAACCTATCGTATATGAAGATCACCATTGTATTATTAAAATAAAAATTACCATCAAAACTGTGTCAACTTAGAGGAATTACATACCACAAAGAGAGGAATTGCCAATCATCGAGAAAAATGATTAACAGAAGCCAACTAACTTCAAGTTGCGAAGTCAATTAACTTCAAGTTGTGATATTAGTGGCATATCAAAATCAAATAAATAAATCCACAACCTCAATTTGACATAGTGACATATTAACCAAAATACGAGCTGTGACATATTGGCATATTAACCAAAATATTGGCATACTCCCAATAATTAATATCTGGCCTTGTCTTAATTAATGGATGGCATTTTATGCATTTTCTATAGTTATTAGCTGGCCTTTTCTATAATTAATAGCTGGCCTTTTATGCCTGCTTTGTCTCAATTAATCTGGCCTGGCCTTATCTCAACTATGTTATGATTGTCATTGTAATCGGAAACTTGTCATTGTGATTGGAAACATATTTTTCACGACCGCGTCCACGACCACGGCCTCTACCACGATCTCCACTGCGACCACGTCCACCGCCAAAAGGGCCAAAATTTGAAGATTTTGTCACATTCACTTCAGGGAATGAACTTGCACCAATAGGGGTTATTGGTTTTCATATCCCACACCTGTGGTAGGTGTGGCCTGGTCTATTTTACAATTGGTAGTGCCACTTCAAGGGCATACCATTACGATAAAATGATAATCATATAACTTTATTGATATATTCAGTAGATTTTTATCTCTAAATTTCAGATCACTCGTGGAAACATTTTTTAATGGAGTTCAGGTCCTTAGTTATTTCTGTGAATAACATCTCCACGTTTTCTCAAGTTCACTTTTAAGAGTATTTGGCATGTCTGACGTTCAAATATGTGAATTTCATATTCACTTTCGTCAACTGACGACATGTCCGTTAATGTGAATTTTATATTCACTTTTACGAGCTTTATATTTCATATGGATTTCTGGTCCATTATATACTCTTTTCGAATATTGATCATCTTCACGTGATCATATATATGTTTCCATAATAAAACTTAGCCTTCATTGCTCATATCAAATTTATTGACTTGATCCATCATTTTATTAATGTTATCAAGATGCACAAATCAAATCGATAAATTAATTTTGCCATATAATTTCAACCGTGGTGTAATAAAAATGGTTGAATTAATAACAGATTTAAAATATCATAATGCAAGTTGAGCCAATCACGTATGAGTTTCGGTTAAACGACCCACTCTCAAGTGGCCGAACCATTCTTTCAAAGTTCATAAGGATCTCATACGGATCTCGAACCTTTCGGTAAAACGACGACCAACTTCGAGTGGTCGAACCTTTTCTCAAATATTTCCATAATTCATATGGATCTCAAACCTATCTTTCAAATGGTTTTATAATTCATACGGATCTTTCACCGTTAATACTCATATTCTATCTCTCGTCAAAATAATGACGGAGAAATATCATGGCCTTTACACGGTCATGGTTTGTCTCAATATTATTAATGACAAATTTTACCAAGACCCATAATTAAGTGCAATTCAATATCCATGGCCCATGATAAATAATTTTTTTCCTCGATAGGAACAAATTTTTTTGTTTAGTGATGCTAGCCATTTAAAACCAAACAAAACAAGAAAAATGCACATAAATAAAATTTTACCTGTCGGCGTAATTGGATGTATTACTTTCAGATAGAATTGGATACTCCCCCGGTATATTTGTCTTTTTCGGCTGAATCCCAAAATCACACCATCATCTGGTTCCTTGTACATTGATCAGCCAATTTTCTTGACAATGTGGGTCGCAATTTTCAAGTCCCACAAATTGTGGCTTTAAGTTTGACGATAATTAATAAATAAATTAAATAACTAAATAGAGAAATACGGCATGTTTAAAAGGTCATAGATAATTGATCTTATCATCAATATTTCTGTATCATGGATCCAATATCTCTGTACAAAAAAAACTTCCCTTTTATTGGATCCGGTATATATTTTGCCGTGGAAGTTTTTGAAGCTTTGTACTTGAACCATCGGGTGTGGTCTGCCTTCATGGTCATGATGGGTACGGGCACAGGCACCACCAGGGAAGAGAGATCGTCGGATCGAGAACGGTTAGCAATGAAGGCTAGCAAAGAAGGCTCGATGGATGGTAAGGAATATCATGTGCTCAGTTGACGGAGACTCGTGCTGATAACGTGTTATAAAACTAAGAAGATAATGGAGGAAGAACAAGAGAAAATGCAAGTATAGAAGAAGGAAAAATTGCTTGTGTATTATTCCAATGATATAAGGGGTATTTATAGTAGAGATTCTGAATGCTGAACACAATAATCTGAATTAATCACAAATCTACTTAAATCAATCGAAATAATAGATAATCCATCAATGATGTTATTTCATAATGATTTGCAGATTTTTGCGAATTTGGTTTTGTTTTTTTATTTTATTTTATTTTTATTCTTGATGGAATTTGGTTTTGTTTTTTTAATGCAGACGTGAGTTTGTTATTTTTATTTTTTATAGACCAATAAATAAGTAAGTAGTTATTAAAAAAAATGTAGTTGACACAGGTCTCGATACAACATCCCATCAGCGCTCATATTGTAGTCCCTCAGTTCTAAAATTAGGGATGGAGTTGACAAAAATACATACAAAGATTAAATAGGTGAGTTAATGATTTAACTTTAATAACAAAATGACTACGGACACTCTTATCAGAAGCTTCACATTTTATCTTTAAAATAATATAAAATAATATATATTCCTATTTTACAATATCTCAATTCAAAAATCTCCACAACAGCTTCCCTATCCTTATCCTTATAACATTTCAAATAATATTAAATAATAAATACTCTACCTCACAACCCTATCATACACATTAAATATTTATTATTTCACTCCAGCAGCATCCCTATCCCTATAATTTTTAATAATTAAATATGTTTAGGGACGTGAATAGTCATCCCCACAAGAGGATGCACTGCTCATATCCCTAAAAATAAATAAAGATAGGACTTCTCTTTGTGGAAATATTTTTAGAAAGCTATTTTTTATTTTCATTTTAGGGATATGACACCATATAGGGTTTCTCGTACTAGTGCCCTAAGAAAACTTGATTCTAATTAATAGTACAAATCTTTTTTCTTTCTTTTTTCCTACCCTCAGTAAATAAGGATGGATGTAGCAAAAAAAAACAAAATAAATAATGTTTTGGAAATAAAAATTCATCAATTAAAAAATAAATTCTTTTTGACAACTATTGGAACTGAAGGAGTATAAATAAAGGCAATAAGAAATGCATAGAAGAGAATCAGAAATCCTTAAAAAAACTCTATTTTAAGGATTTCAATAGAAATGATAACACTGCATCAAATGCTTGATGGCCAAAACAGTGACGTCCAACTTTAACCGACAGAGTACCAGGTCGGACGCACTATAATGACGAGCAAAGCCGTATCCCACAAGGAATCAGTCAAGTATCACAATCATGCTCGTATTTAGTTTAGAATCACAAATATTGGTGAAGTAATATATAATGAAGCAAATAAAAATGATAACTTTAAAATGAATGATAAATTGAATAGCTAAATTATGGTCAAGAACACTACTCTCAATATTTTTACCGAATCACTTGAGACGAGACTTAACCTACCAACCAACCAATAGTTTCGAATAGGATTGTGGATGCAATCTCCTAAACTGGTCCTTATGCGTTGATACCACAACCTAGTTACCGTATACTCGGTTCAACAAATTCCTGGGATTTAATTGACCTAATATGATGAATTGTGAGATGCTCTGTATCCACCGAGTTCACGGCTTAACTAGAAGAACCTTACCGAGGAACGGGCTACGAAAAACTCGACTAGTTCGTGCATGGCAATTCTATAACCCTAGTTCGTACACCCGGTAACACCCCCTCGCAAAATACATTTATAAAGGTTATGTGTGTGATCAATTAACGGTTCATGATTCCACTAAAGGCATTAGGTTCAAGTTTTAGAACACAAATATTCAAAAGATTCAACTTTTAAGACATACTCATCCCTAGATCATCATTCACGCATTAATTTCGTAGTTTCATCACATAATTTAGCTATTGGAAAATTAGCTACTCATAAGCAAAATAAACGAACAAGCAATCAAGAAATAATTGAAAGAAAACATGATAAAAAAAACCAAAATTAAATTACCCATAGTGTAGAAGCAAATCCCCAATTGGTTTGTCAATCCAAAGTGAAGAAATCGCGGAAAGAAATAAATAATCGTTGCTAATCTTGAAGTAATTTGGAGCTAGAAATAATTTAGGTTTGTTGTTTTTGGGGAAAAACTATGCTAGAAACTGAAAAGAAAATAAAATATGGAGTCTGTCAATATAAAATTCGACCTAGTTGGGTTTTATAGGCCAAAAAACCGACCTAAAATAAGTGAAAACGCATTTTCCCATCGTCCAGGCGTGCGCCCGACCTTGCTGGTTTTTCTCATGTTCACAGCTCCGGCACACCTTCAGTAATTCGGGGATATCTTTGCGTGTAGAGCTCCGATTTGAATGATTCAGTTGAGTTGGAAAGCTTATTAATTTCCTACAACTTTCATGAAGACAATGTTTCTAGAAGGACTCAAAATGCAGATTAAGTGACAACAACATGAAAACATCAACGATTCTTGAAACGTTTCAACTCTGTAACTTCGGGCACATGCTTCCACCTCTTAAAATCATCTTTCCATTATCAATGACTTCTTCGAATCACAATGAACCTATATCCTGTATATATCAACAACAATACCGCGCATAATTCCCGCAAGATAAAACAAGTGATTAAATGTGCATTAATTCACCAAAAATGATGAGATTTCCGGACTAAGTGCCATTGACCTCAAAGTGAATGCAATGGTGAAAATGCATCATAAATAACTCAAACAACCCCAAACGTGTATCAAATGAGACAAAAATGGGGTAAAACATGTAAGAATGAAGCAAAGTTGACTCTCATCAATACTCTATTTTCCTATAAAATTTCTTTTACATCTACCGTATTTTTACGGGTTATGTAAAATTTCTTTTATAATTGTTTCATTATGTAAAATAAAAATCGATTCATTTCATCTTGAATAGAGATTCTTGTAAAGTAAAAAATATGTATTTAAAATAAAATAGAGAATTCGTTAAAAGTATCTGATTCGAATGCTCCAAAGGATAAATATCATTAGTTCTATTTCGGAAATAATTCATACTTGTTGGATATATATACCCTTCTCTCCACAGTAAATAAATGTTAAGACAATTTATTATTTACATTAAATGATCTATTGTTATTTTGAAGTGAATTGGAATTTTTTTTCACAAAAATCGGAAAGGACGAAGATAGTATCATTATTAAATACCAGATGTCGAAGTCAAGTCCCCTTCATAGTACCGATTTCCTTTAAAAGTTGAAACAATAATTTTACATTCCTCAATTTTTTGTCCCGTATGAAAGGGTAATTGGAGAAATTATATTGTTATTCACACTTGAATTGGTTGTGGTACAACACATATTTATAGATATATTGGAACCTACCAGAGGTATTTTATCTAAATACAAAATTCAATCATCTCTTAGCTATATCTTATCTTCATATTACAAAAGTGTATATCTTCTATTACTACCCCTCAAGTTGGACGAGGGACGAGGCCTTAACTTGGTACGTTGCTGATGAAAAGATGGTCTAAGTAGAGATTTGGTAAGGCAGTCAACAAGCTGATATTGGCATTATGTTGAAATAGTGTCCTAAACCCAATCGGGTTGGACCGGATCCGACCGGGTCGGATCATTTCTACTATTTCTTTATGTTTATACATATATTAAAAGGCTTTTATGTTGTCATATATATGTTCTTTTAAAGAACCAATTATGAATTGTTATATGATAACGCCCTTAGTATTTTAAACCGTGATAGAAAAACCATGATAAAGCGATTATGGTTGATGAGATCTCTAATCACTTTAACAAGTTTGATACTTAAATGTCTACAGCCGATGTACTATTAAACATGACATTGATAGTACAAAAACAGACTAACACGTATTAGATGTCTTCGCCTTTAAGAGGCGTTGATAGATCTCGTCTATCGAAGTGTAGACGCGCTTGGGTGTGGCGTGGGCGTGTATTAGAGAATGCGTGACGTTAGGATCGACCCACTTACACGGATAAGTGTCACACTATGTGGCGGTTGTGTAATTATCCTTTGGACCGGAGTCTTCATGGCATCACGGTGTGGATTGTCATGCTTTGACACTATTGAGGTTTCCCCTAGCCACGGGGCAATCATGTGGTAGTGATTGGGTGTGATACTGAAGCATGTGGAGTATACATGATTGGTCGTCCGGGAATCGCGTATTCTATGATTGGGATCGAATATCCGAAATGGCCTTCTTATAAGGAATGTCTAGCTCTCGTGAATCTTTGCAAAGTGGAGGTAAACGAGTTACTTCGAGAGAGCATGATATCCAGATTATAAGATACGGTCGTTAATGTTTGACACTCGACGTAAAACCGTATGGATATTATTACAGCGATAGGATTGTAAGTTACACGGTAACTGTTTCACATGAAAGGTAGTAGTCATTGCATTTGACTCTTCCGATGATTGGGGGTCACGGTGTGTTGCTAGACGCTATCCCATGATCGTTAGGCATGAAGGGCATTTTCGTAATTTACACTTTGTGTCTACGGCCAACATATTCGGAAGCCTATCGGGTCACACACATAAGAACATCTAGCCGGATTAAAATGTGGTTATAGTTGATAACCAAATAAGGAAAGAATTTATCTCGTACTATAAAGGTTATAGTGGTAAATTAATATGGTGGTATTTATTTATTATGAATAAATATAATACAAGATATTAATTATGTTGATTAATTAAATGTATGTATTTAGATACATATGTCGAAAATATATATGTATATTGATACACATGTATTTTGCAAATTAATTAATCATAGTATTATATTATATTAATTGATTAAACATATATATATATATATATATATATATATATATATATATATATATTTGATATGTATGTTAGGCGCCACTTTCCAAGTACATTAGATGTATTTGGATTGTGCAAGTTGATTGATAAAATAAGTAATAATATCATATATTAATATTAGATATTAATGACTATAGATTTGCACACATGTGTAAATTGATTTATGGTAATAAGATAAATATAGTCAATATAAGATATTGACAATATGTTGGAAATATTTAATATAAGATATTATAATTAAATGAGATAAATCAATCAATTATATTTTCCTTATTTTATTGGGAAAATGTTTTTTTCTCCTCCACACTATATGGGGCGCCACCTACACTATAAATAAGAGGTGGGTGTCAAGCTCTTTTCAGTACAATCACAATTCCAAGAACTAATAGTTCTTGTGTAAAATAGAAAGATCATCCTATGAGAGTTGGAGAGAGGGAAAAGGGCGGTCTAGCAGAACCGGAGTTTTTCAATAGCAATCCATGATGGGATTCCGGTAGGTCGTTCGTGTGGACTAATAGCGGGTGAGGCCGAACACTTGGGCGGCTCTATGCGAACTACTCTCCTTAGACGATCAAAGCGTCGATCTTATAGATCAACCAAGGTAACTACCGTCTTTAGCTCATTTTTTTATTGCTTAAACGAAGTCGATCCTGGTTAAAAGGAAATAAAATTTTAAATTCCGCTGCGTTCCCGCGTAGATTTCCTAACACATTAACATGTGCAATTCGAAGCCAACCCCGTTGAACCTGATCGTGAATAAAATGGTAACAATGGCCACATGTCTCATGCGAGAGTGAAAGACTGGGTTTGCACAAAATTGAGTAGTACCAAGATTGTCACAATAAATGACTGGGGCTTGTGGTAGAAGATAAGTCACCCAATTTAGCTCCGCAGTGGTAAACGCAAAAAAGTGATATTCAACTTCAGTAGATGACTGGGCAATAGTGGATTGTTTCTTGGAACTCCAAGAGACATCATTACGACCAAGTTATCTGACATAGGCACTAGTAGAAAAGTAATCATCCTTATTACCACCAGTCAGCATCAAAAAATTCATGGAGGATGAAGGGATATTGGTGATAAATCTGAAGGCCATAATCAAGAGTGCCAGCCAAATAGCTTTAAATACGTGGAGACTTCCAAGAACATATGATAATGAGATGGATCGGTGTGGGGAGTGCATGATTGGGCGGTCAAACCAGAAACATCATGAGGCAATGGAGTGGCCACGGCGTTAGCCTGATGCATCTGAAGTTTGGCGAGTAGCTCAGTGGCATAATGCTTCTGAGACAGAATGCAAACAGTAGAATTCTGAACTACCTCAATGCCCAAAAAAAGTACAGTGTACCAAGATCTTTGAGGGCAAAGCTGCACCTAACAGTGATATAAACTTTTCAAGAGTGGCAGCATAAATGCCTGTAATAATAAGGTCATCAACATATACCAAAACATATAGAATAATACCAGCATAATTATAAATGAATAACGAGGTATCTGCCTAAGCATTCAAGAAATTACTTTAAGCTCATCCTACCAAGCCCTGAGAGCCTGTTTTAGACCATAAATAGCTTTTGTGAAGCTTGCAAACATGAGTAGGGGGCTCAGAACAAACAAAACCAGCAAGTTGATAAAAATAAACGCTTTTCTGAAGGTGACCCTGCAGAAATGCATTATTGATATCAAGCTGGCATAAGGACCAACCCTGCGATAGAGCAAGGGAAAGAACAACTCGAACAATAGTGGATTAACCACTGGGCTAAACGTCTCATAATAATCAACACCCAGCCTTTAGGCAAAACCCTTAGCCACAAGATGAGACTTATAACATCAATCGAACCATCTGCATTATGTATTAACGGGAAAATCCACTTCAAACCAATAACATTGTATGGGGAATCGGGTGGAATGAGTTCCCATGTATCATTACGCACTAAAGTGTTATATTACTCTTGCATGACATTTCTCCGTTTGGGATGTCTAAGAGTTTGAGAGATATTAATTGGTAGGTTTAGTGTTAGCGGGAGGAGATAGGTGAGCATGAAGGTTGAGTTTTTGAACGGGTTTATGGATATTGTTTTGGGCACGAGTACGCATATGATGAGTCGGTGCAGCGGGAGGTGGTGGGGAAGACGGTAAGGGGTAAGGCGATGGCCATAGGAACTGCTAGGGAGATTTTTGCTGAAGTAGTGGTTTGAACGGCGGCCATAAGAACTGTTGGGGAGCTTTTTGCTGAAGAAGAAGAGGAACAACGAGAAAGATGAAGAAGCCTGGACGGAAAACGAAGAATAAATTGGAGAAATTGAGAGAAAATATGCAATAGAAATATTGCGCCACGATCTGTGAAAGAAGAGAATTGAAGAAATTATATTGTTATTCACACTTGAATTGATTGTGGTACAATGCATATTTATAGCTACAGAGTACAAAATATAATATAAAATACAATTATGTCTTAGCTATCTGTTATCTTCCTATTACAAAAGTATATATTTTCTATTAACGTATTTTTGTATATCATCCTAAGAAAAGGCGACGTCTCAACATTTTTTTTCCTTTTTTCTTAAAGTTTCCGGTATTCGAAACCCACTGGTCCGATTAGTTCGGAATTCGATCCGGATCGTGTCAGAGATCGACTTTACTCATGAGTTCTCATTAGTTGGAGTAATAATGCAGAAATCATCGACTCTTACTCATGAGCTCTCATTTATAGTATTGTAGAAATCATTTATTACTCATGAGTCTCATTAGTCGACTTTAAATGATGTTCTCGTTAGTTGGAGTAATACAAAATGATCAACATATTTTTTTAATTTTTTTGTGTGTGGCCTTTATCGATATATTTTAGAATGAGTATCTCATATCCTCCTGGATATGTCTAGTGTGTAATAGCGGTTGATGTTGTGTAGTGTCAATGTTTCCTAAAACCGGAGGGTGGGCGTTTGAGTCCCGTAAAGTAGCGACTTTCTTTCGGTAGAGGATATATTAAATGAGTCTCCCAGCCTTGTGCTCCATGATTAACCTCCCATCACACGCTTGGATAGGATCGGAGACGAGGCGGCTTTACGGTTAGGATTTAACCGTTTAGAATGAGTATCTCATAAAGTTGATGCAGAATTGCAGATGTTAATGTACCGTAGCTGTCTTGAGGAAGAGACATGGCAGTGCCGATGCACTTTTTGAGAAAGACAAATTTGTTATCACTTTTTTTCCTTTGTTCTTTATGGATTTTTTTTATACGATAGAACGGTGACAAGACTGATTTTATATATAGTGACATATTTCTCAATATATATATATATATATATATATATATATATATATATATATATATATATATATATATATTTTTTTAAAATCTTAATACTCTTTTTTTTAAAAGGGAATGGTTTATCTACACTTCAAATATATTTTTATATGCACACATAATATTTTGTGTCCACCGGTAGACGAACACGGAATCCGGGTTAAGAGTCACAGTAATTATCACCGAGTCAATGTTTTGTTGTCGTTCGAAACTATTTTTCTAAATCGTCTAAGACTACTAAAATATTTTAATGTTTGGAAATTCAATTACCCCATTTAATCCTTATAAAATTATTTAGGCCGTTTTTAAGGACAACACGCTGAATCTACTATTTTTTTAAGACACCCTTGCTTATTCTTATTTTTAAATCTTATTGTGATTCTTCGAATAGATTTTGTGGGATACCCTTAAAGCCCCTTATAATTTTGTGTTGATAGTTATCTCATCAGAATGCATGGCATAGCATTCTCTTTATTCCAAGGAAATCCGATATCATTAAACAAATTAATCAATTTTAAACAACTACAAAGATTACTACATCCATCCCACAAATTATGTCCATTTTTAAAAAATAAATTGTCTCATAAAAAATCAATGCATAATTTTCAAATATACCCTACCATATCATTTACTTTTTGTATACTTTTTTCATATTTCAAAACAATTATTTATTATGAAATAGAGATATATATGTCTGTTAGTATTTCAAATAAAACACATTAATTATTTTCTTAATCTGTATGCACCACAAAAAGTGGACACTTTTTGTGGGACAGATGTAGTATTAATTAACGTATAAATGTACGATGCATACCGTATAAAAAACCCATAACAACTTTTTTTTTCTGGTGCTTGAGAGGATCTTGGCTCTTCCCGGCCGGGGGATAGTACTTCAGTACCTCCGTCCTCCATAGTTGTCCATTTTATGAAGGAAAAAAATACGCCAACGAGCGCTTTAACTCAAGTGATTAAGCGGAGAGTACCAAGACATTGAAGTCTTGAGTTCGAGTCTCATCCTTTGTGCGTGTGTAAGTTTATTGTCATACAAATAAGGTAATTTACGTTGTGTGAAAGAAAAATACCATCCCACAATATGTGACTTAAGTAATTTCGTTGCGTGGGAAAAAATACTGCCCTAAAATATGTGACTTTGTAGAATACATACACTATATTTAGCTTTTCAAGTAGTATAATTATAATAATTTACATCTTTTATGAATCATAATTCTTTTACCATTCAGAAAAAAATATAAATAACGGCATATATGTCCACAAATAGCTAAAATTAAACGTGTTTATTGAGTTTATTATTCATGTGAAGAGTAAAATATGAATAGTTTTTTTCTTAGAACTAAAACAAATATATTATCAAGCAAGTCCGCAAAAACAAAGCGTAGTGACGGAAAACTGGGGCGAGGATCCCCAACTATGTCATCCTAAAGCAGAAAGAAGTTTCCTTAGCATAAACATTCCTTTCATGTGAGAATGAAATACTAGAAAAACAAAAATAAAGAATGACAATGAACTAGCTTAAGACGATCCTTGATAATAAATGGTGGGTGGGTGTTAAATTTGCAAATATAGAAACCCAGTTTTTGGTAGACAACCTGAGAATCTCCATAAAAAACAAAAAAAAAACTATGTTTCTATGTTTTAATATGGTCCTCCATTGCGCTTCAGTCGACGAGGAAAATAATATTGTTGTGAGGAAAAAAAAGAAATATTGTCCTAAACTATGTTACTTTGTAGAATACAAACACAATATCTATCTTTTCAAGTAGTATAATTTTTAATAATTCACCTCTTTTATGAATCATAATTCTTTTACCTTTCAGAAAAAAATAAATTAATTGGCATATATATATGTCCATAAATAACTAAAATTCAACATTCTTATAATTAATTTTATAAACTAATAATAATAGTTTTTTTATGACTAAAACAAAGATATTATTAAGCAAGTCCGTTAAAGAAGAGGGAGTGATGGAAAGGCGAGGATCCCCAACTATGACATCCTCAAGCAGAAAAGATGAGCATAAATATTCCCTTTATGTGAGAATGGTATACTCACAGAACAGGCTTAAGACAATTCTTGACAATAAATCCAAAAGGGGGGGGGTGGGGGGGATTAAATATGCAGACGTAGAAACCAGTTTTTGGTAGACCACATGAGAGTCTCCATAAAAAAACTACTATTTTTCAATAAGGTCCTTCATTGTGCTTCAGTCGACGAGGCAAACGTTAACTGGACTTTATTAAAACATTTAATCTGGCATCCAATAATTATTTTTCCTTCCATCCTTTTATTCTCTTCCACACTTTCTCTTTTACACAAGAAAGAATTTCTTGTTTAATTTGTCCTATATATTTATGGCCTTTATGTTTCATAAGATCACAAAGTCTCCATTTTCAATCGGTATAGGCTGTGAATATGTGCTGGTTGTAAATTCTCACATCGATATAGTAGTAGAATATCCATCCTCATATAAGTGTGAGACATAAACGCTCTCATTTCAACTCAAACTTTTTTGACCAAGCGAGGACGACGGTCAAGAAATGACCGGGCCATTTATATTTCATTTAATGATACCAGACACATGTCTAGGGTGTTAGTGAATGGTATTAGAGCCGACTATTAAGCAGAAACTATACTGCCGCACCGCATAAGAAGACGCAGTAAGGATGACCTCTGAATTACCTCGATAGTGACGATCCAGACGATCTTGGCCACATGACGATGACGCCACCCCTTATAAGGCGGGATAATGTAAAATCACATATCGGCTTATATAGTGTGAGACATAAAAGATTCTTGTCAACTCGGTTTAGCTTTTTAGACCAAACACGGACGACGGTCTAGCGATTGACCGGGCCATTTATGACATGGTTTAAGCGCTTCTGCATACACAGTGCGAAGAGTTACATTAGCGGATTGAGGACAATGGCTGACCGAGTAAAAATGGAAATGGAGTGACCATTATATACATGGGTTTTCATCAATAAGGAAAACGAAATATCCATGCATTCCATATATTCATCCCAAATACCACTCACATATTTATCACCATTTATTAAAGCGTAAGACCCACCGGTTGACATATGTACATAATTGGTGATAAGGGTGTGAGATGATACATGATGTGATCATATAGAATGAATGTATTACTGCCCATCAATATATACGGTAAATGGATTAGTATCCCTCATTCCCTCTGTCAGCTCCATCCGATGAACCCACTTTTGAAAAATACAACGCAAAAGTAAAACAAACCTACTTTGTGCATTTGTATGTATAAAACACAAAATAACCTTACTTTGTGTAATGAACCACTTTTGAAAAGTACAACACAAAGTAAAATAAACCTAATTTATGCATTTGTACGTATAAAACACAAAATAACCTTACTTTGTGTAAAAGAACAAAGTAGACGTACTTTATGCTTTATGCTTACACCAAATGGTTCACAAAAGGAAACGAATTCAGACTCTACCATAAACGCAAAGTAAGTATACTTCATGGAAAAAAAATAAAGCAAACTTACTTTGTTGGAAATTTACTCTATGGTTTCACCATGAGGTCCAGAAAAGGAAAGAGATCCAGACATCCGGGGTAAAAAGATATGTACATGCACTTACAAAATAATTGAAGCAAATCTCTAAATTTAACATCAACTACAAAGTTTTACTAACGATGCATATCAATTTTATTTCTTCTTGTATAAACAATGACAATATTTTTTTTTTATCACGTTCCTATTTTTTCTAATAGAAAATCAAGAAATATCGTATGGTTTACGTGTGACAAACCGAGAAAAATTATTGTGTAGTTGTGATTTTAAAATTATACTAGATAGAGGAGTCTGATTAATTCTCATACACAAAAAAGATATGTAAAAATATGAACTAGATGATGCATCATACCCATTCATTTGATATGACCAGGATCTCTATTGTAACACACAAATTTTAGTATGATCTTAGACCAATTATGACTTGTGTGATCTAAAATAAATAAGAAATCACAAAAAAAGATGAAACCCTCATCAGAATGCCCGCCTCCCAGATCACCGAGCCCTATCCGGAAGAGAAACGTTCGGCGCGTATAGCATTAAATAAATCTAATATTATACGCAAGCCTCTATGTCGTCGTATCAAATAAAAGCAAACGGAAGCTAAAAAGACTCGGGTAAAACATAAATGCTACTGAGAATAGAAATTAACCATACTAAAGATGAATAGTTAAATTACAACGACGAAAACCCAAAGACTTATACAATACGAGGTCTTAAAAGTAGAAATACAATAAGTCTAAGAAAATAAATACAACTAGTCTAGTACAACCTTTACAAAGAAAAGGAACTAGAAACTTCGTCCAGACTTCAAAGCCTTCAAAAGTCGTCATCTACCTGATCAACCTGTTCGTCTTCTCACCCCACAATGCATACAAAAGAAAATGCAAATGAGGTAAGTACAAAGTACTTAGTAAAAATGAGAAGCTAATGAATAACTACGTTATACAACGAAAGGTTATTATTATGATTATTAAATTATCTTTATGAGACCGACTTAATCTAAGGTTCAATCCATGCCCATCGACATGTCATGACTAAACGTTTCTAGCTTAGCTTATCTTGGTTACATTATCACTCAAGGACACAATGCATGGTGAAAATTCCACCACGAGATATACTTGCCAACTACGGTGATTAGCACCGTAGTCCCGGATCTCCCGGTATGCATATACGTTCGATGGATTTCCTCCACTACCCTTCACCTTTTTGAGCCGATGATGGCGTTGTCCACCTTTTATGAACGTATCTCATCGCCGATTTGAATCGATGCACGACGACCGAGAATAAGTGGCGTTTTAGCTTTTACTACACTTATGTAATTATTATTGTGAATTAACTAGTCACCTAAGTGTTTTCAAGTAAGCTCCTCACATACACTACTCTCTTTCTATACCACTGTAGACACGGACAAAGCCTAGCAAATACACGACATTGATGAATGCTAATTCATCAAAGCACAAGCCTTTTCATGCTCTTCCGACGGATCCGAACTTCAACTCCTTTTAAGAGTACATTCGGTGTTTTAAGCCGAACGAATCGTAGTTCAATCGAAGCTTGTTTATGTTTAATTAATGTTGTTGAATCAAAAAAAAAAAATAGAAATCTAAAACTCAACACAAATATACCAAAACATATCACAACTCAATAATTACAACTTAGCATGAATTCTATCACCAAATAACACCAAGACTCACCAAAACTCAACCTATCGTTATAAAACTATAATTACTCATTAGGAAGAGCCTCTTACCTTAATTTCCAGCAAAACCGAAAGCAAAACGTCAAGCAATTGCAACAACTGTTGATCCTCAACCCCAAAACCTATTTGATCAACGAGAAACCCTAAAATCCTATTTCTTTGCAGAAAACCGAAACTGAAAAAGTCCATAAAACTGCAGATTACCTGGATTAACTGCTGCATAACTATTTTTAGAATGATCTACACTCCAAGATGATCGTTTCGACTACTCATGGCTGAAAAACAGAGTTACGGATTGAAAGATACGAATTTTTCAAGAATCGAACTCTACGAATACCGAAAACTAGGGCTAAACTGAAAACTTACGAATTTGAGAGATATTATTTTCCAAAGTTGCGTCTCCTCGCGCTGATCACTCTTCTCTCCTGCGGCATCTTAAACAGATGAACGGATTGGTCACACGGTTGAAGATTACGTTCTTCCTTTTTCTGGCATCTTCTGCGCTGCTTCTCCTTTAGATTGCCGTTGCATCTTTTTTTTTTTTTTTCTGAATTTTCTTGACATAATAAGAGTGGATTTTGGCTATTATCTTCCTTAAATAGCTATTAATTAAATCTATTAATTGAATAACAAAATCCCTTAATTAAATCCTTTTTAATTAAGTAAAAAGAACAAATACTAATTACGTCGTAGTGATTAAACCTAATTACTATTTTACCCTTTTACGAAAAGTCGGGATGCTACATTCATTCCCCATTAAGAGGAGTTTCGTCCTCGAAACTCGAATGTAACCAGTTGTACTTTGAACTCTAGACTTTGCGAAGCGTTTCGTCTTCTAACTCTTATAGTCTTCTTCTTCCATCTTCCCAACTCTTCTACTTGTCTTGAGCCAACTTGAGGTTGTGACGATCCGCTTCAATCTTCACGTCGCCTTGATGTATCAACTTTGGTCTCGTATTCTGTTGCCGCTCCACTTCATCCCAGGAACTTACGTTCTTCTATCCCTATCTTCATGTAAGATCATCAGCAGTACTGTTCCAACTCTTGTACATCTTGGTCGCTCCGAGATGAACTGCAATTTCCATCTAGAGTTTTCATTCTTCATTGTCCTTCACAATCTTCCGCATTCGGAACCCAAAGCTGATTTCGATGCCGACGGTTGCTATCTTCATCTAACTCGTGATCAATGGCTGGTTGGGCTCCAATCACTCACTTGTAACCGGAGACAGCTGGGTCTTTGTCTTGTTTCTTCACGAACTCATCAACTGCCTCGAATCTTGAAATCATCGGTTCAACACTCTTTGCTTGCTCCTCCGCGCTTTATACCCGAAAGTTTGAATCTTCCCAAATTAAACCACACTTCTGGCACACTTGACTTCTTTCGATCCCAACTTCCATCATGGCACCACAAGCTTGATGAAGAACTGCAAGGATCCCAGCTGAAGGACTTCTGAGACTCCCTGTGGGTGGAGAACATGCATTGCCATACTTTCTCTCTGACGGTCTGATCCAATCCTTATGCCAAAAAGAGTTAGCTTGGAGAATAAATAAATTTGAAAAGTGACAAGTTGGGTACCAAGGAACGATACAATGCACTTGAAATAAGAAAGGTTGCTTGGGTTACAAGCAAAACAAGATGATTTCGTGTTGGGGAAAAGTTGAAGGTGGTTCCAAACTGAAGAATGAGACATTGTATCATAATACAAGGGATAGCCACCCAAAAAAAAAAAAAAAAAAAAAAACAAACAATGACGGTATTTTTTTTTTTTTATCACATTCCTATTTTTTCTAATAGAAAATCAAGAAATATAGTATGTTTACGTGTGACAAACCGAGAAAAATTATTGTGTAGTTGTGATTTTAAAAATATACTAGATAGAGGAGTCTGATTAATTCTCACACACAAAAAAGATATGTAAAAATATGAACCAGATGATGCATCATACCCATTCATTTGATATGACCAGATCTCTATTGTAACACACAAATTTTAGTATGATCTTAGACCAATTATGACTTGTGTGATCTAAGATAAAAAAGAAATCACAAAAAAAGATGAAACCCTACCATGTACTACCTCCGGTCTAAAATATAAGTCATCCTACACTTTTCTACTTGTCCCATAATATAAGTCATTCTACATTACCAATGCAACATTTATTGCACTTTCTCTATCTTACCCTTAATTTATTATGAATTCAACAACTTTTCATTACTTAACAACTATTGCATTAATGATAGTCAAGGGGTATTTTAGACATTAACCTTCAAATTAATGACATTTGACGATGCTAAATAATGCACCACCAGTAAAATGAGGCCACGTATAATCTAAGGATGAGCTGTAAGAGATCAAGATGACTAGATATGAACAAAAAGGTGGTGTTTTTGGTGTAATATGGCTGAGTCCAAGAATGTGTCTTGGATTGCCTACGTATCCTGTGTGAAAGTCCAGGAATCAAGCCTTACGTAGTTCCTGGAATGGGGTATTTATAGGCACATATCCTTCTTCTGCCCTAGAACTAAGGGCGGCCGGAGTTATTGTCATAAATACCCTTAAATGGGCCTTACCTTCTTGCCCAAGTGACCTGTGGAACGTGGGCCCAGGAGGCCAGGCTAAGGTGTATGATATCGACTCGAATAAGATCGATGTGATCGTTCGAGTCCAGACCCTTGGTAGATCTTAATTGAGCTGTGGTCCTCACTAGTACGTCTCGTATCGACCCGATGCGGATAGCTGGCTCAGACTCTTTCAAATGCCAGATGGACTAATCAGATGATTCCACGTGGAGGTGTAAATCCCCGTATCATCATAAGCCCCCCAGATCGGAGTGAAGCTCACCTCGAAAGCTGATATCGGATCTGAAAATTTAAATAATTCTTTCGACACGTGGTCTTCTTTAGGCGGGAATATAGCTGTCTATCCTAGCCGTTTTAGGCTGTCGTAGGATGACGTCATGCTGTCAGCATTAATGGGTGTGAGAAACGAAGCGTCCCTTATTGGGCCACGTGAGGATTTGGCCCTTGATTCTCGCGCTTCCGCTTCTATAACTGCCCAAAATCCCATCCTTTCAAATCACTCGCAAGGTTCACACGCATATAAGGAGCCCAAAACCGTGAAGCATCCCCATTGCTATTATTTGTCCCAGTTCCGTCAAAAACTACAAGTAAGCCCTATTTCGTTCAAGCTCTTTTTCCGTTTTTTATTTCTTGCATCTCTTGTTGATTCCATGTCTAGTAGCACTAGTGATTCACAAAATAGGGAGGAAGTTGTTGAAATCGTAGAGGAAGAATCGACGGAGGAGACGGTTTCTGAACACCCAACTGTTTCCGGTGAAGGATTCATCGGAGAAGAAGAAGGAGAAGCGGACAGGGAGGAGGGAGGAGAGGAGGAAACGTCGTCTCGACCTGTTGGCCCTTCTCGACCTACCACCAAACGTAAGACCAGAATGCTAGGTCAGGGTCCGTACGGATGCAAATCAAACTTGAGCCAAGATAAAGCCAAAGCCATCTGTTTGAGATATGGAATTCCGTATTCTTCTGAGAATATTAAGGTGTCACACGGTCAGTTCCAGTTTGCCTGTGAGCCTCCCCCTTTGTTCTGCGCCATTTACGAAGCGCAATTAAAGGAAGGACTTCGGTTTCCTTTCGACCCGTGCCTAATTGCTGTTCTTCAACACTATAAGATCTGTGTCACCCGACTTGCTCTAACGGGTCCGGCGTAATGGGTTTTGTATCTTGGCGTGTCGAATCGCCAAGGTCGAGTTCTCGATTCGACTTTTCCGCCAATATTATGCCTTATCGAGCTTGCGGGGCGCGGGTGGTACACATTTGAAGCGTCCTTTGGCGTCGGGAATTTGTGAGAAAGGTGACCTCGTCTCAGGCGGCGCATCGAAGCCTAATTTTTCTTCATTCGCACGGGCTAGTTGACATCGACATTCACACTGGTACAAAAGGCGCGGAAATCGCATGATCGACTCGACTCGAGACACCTAACGGGTGTGGAGCCTCGAGGTGGTTCATCCCGACATTGCCACCACGAAACTGCGCATTCACCGTGTATCCCTGCCGATATCGAGGCGGCCGGTCCAGCGCCTATCTCGAGCTTGACGAGACATTCGTCTTTTATGTAGGACCTTTATGCATTCCGTCGAGCCATAACACTCTTGTATTTTTAATTGTTGTTCTAACGTCGAATTTTCTCTGTCCGCAGTGGATCATTTCTCAAAGATGGACGCCTTGGGCAAGATGCCTGACCCCAAAACTACCGACCCGAAGAAAATCCAAGCACTGGTTGGCATCGGGTCGAAAACGATGTCTGGCGCCGCGACCACGGGCATCAAAGGGCCGTCTCGATCTGCTACACCTGTATCGACATCCAACATCCTTAGGGATCAGCCTGACGAGGCTCGGCCGACTGAGGAAACTGAGGAGAGCCTTGTGCCGAGGAAGCGTCAAAAGACAACGGAGGTGAGGCACGGGATTGGGAAGGAGACCCGCAACCTAGCCCCTCCTGTCTCCACCGATGCGCTTCCTGCAGTGAGCATGTCGGAGATGGATGGCATGACTCCTGAGGAGCTGCATGACTTTATTATGAAGAGTAGTCGAGCGGTAAGTCTTCTTTTATTTTCCTTATAAATTTATGATCCGAGTCTGCTTTTGATATCATCAGTGTGCTCTTTTGCAGACCCGACTCGCAGCTAAAGCTGCACTCAACAGGATTGTGTCTCCGTCAGCTGCTCTGGAGGAACACAAGGAAACCATCGTTAAGCTGACTACGGACATAGAGAAGCAGAAGGCCAAGATAAACAAATTAGACGAACGCCGTGTGAAACTGGAGTCGGATCTGAGAAAGGCTAGAGACGATCTATCCCAAGCTCTGAAAGATGTATCGGCGAGGGATGCGAGGATGGCGATGTTGAGATCGGAATTAGCGAGAGGTGAAGTCGGAGCTTGAAGGGACTAAAGCCGAACCGGTGGAAGCGGTCAAGGCTCGTTTCTACCGTCCGGTCTCTTCTCGACGAGTTAACGACTGAGCCAGAAACCGCTAAGCGAGGACTTTTTGAACTCAAAGGAACTTGAGGGCGATCGGCGTTGCTTTCGTGACACGGGGGCATGAAAGGTGGATTTACAATGGCTATCGACCAAGTTAAAGAGGTCGATCCAAACTTCGGCGTGTCGCCATTCACGAAGCCTTATCTATATGATCTCGAGGCCATTCCTCGTTATGGGCGATACTTTGTCGAGTTCAAGACCCGGCGTCTCTTTGTATAAGAAGTGCGTGACTTCCGTTTTGAGCGACGAGGGCACGAAAAATGTCGAGTCACGGGGATCAAGTCGATCCTAACGCCGACCTCGAACCAAACTGATGCACGATGCTATTTCTTCTTTTCGTTACTTTAAGCGGTCGATTCGATTTGGTTGTAATAACTTTTATGATTTTACTTGTCTGAACTTTCATTTTGTCCATTCGATCTTGTAAACTTTGACATTTTGATTTTGCATTGATCTTTAGATTTGGATTTTATGCTTTTCACTGAATGTCTTTTGTTTCTTATTGATCGTTTATTCAGGGTGTAGTCTTTTTGATCTTAATTCCCTTGAAAATGTTGCCTTATGGGGTGTAGTCCTTCGGACTTAATTCCCCTGCTGGCCCCTCGAAGTGTAGTAGGAGTTCATGACTCCTGGTACACTTGAGTATGAGTCGACCTAGCATTGTGTTGCCTTGTTGGCTTGACTTGGCTTTTTGGTCGGAGCTCGATTCGATTATTCTGCTTTTGATCGGGCACATCGTGGTGCTTATGATCAAGCCGAGTTTAAAATCCATCGCGGGATTCGCCGACTGCTTAGCATCGTGGCTTACTGGCATGTCGGAAGTGATACAAGCGTTGTCAGTGACTTGGCTTTATTCACTATTTTGTTTTAAATTCGCCGACTGCTTAGCATCGTGGCTTACTGGCATGTCGGGAGTGATATAAGCGTTGTCAGTGACTTGGCTTTATTCACTATTTCCTCCAGCTTCGTCGTGTCGAGGTGATATAAGCATTGTCAATGACTTGGCTTTTTTCACCGTACAGGGCTGAGTTGTTCAGGTCGGATAATGGATGTCGCGGTCGATTATTGCGTAATTAAAAAGAAAAAGAAACCATGCTTAATAAAAGGAATCGAAATATATCGTCATATCGACCTATTACAATTGATGAGAATAGAACTGCAAAAGTCATGAAAAGTATAAAACAACTTAAACATAATACTTTCTGAGGTTGGTGGCATGCCAAGTTCGAGGGACTGTGCTTCAATCCGACCTGCCCAACTGATATGACCCCTTAGGGTGCACCTTCAAGATTTTATATGGACCTTCCCAATTCGGCTCGAGCTTGCCTATTGGGTCCTGCTTGCTGGCTTCATTTTTTCTCAATACGAGGTCTCCTACTTGGAAATATTTGTATTTCACCCTCGCGTTGTAGTACTGAGCAATCTTTCTTTTATAACTGGCCATCCGATATGCCGCCATTTCCCTCTTCTCTTCGACATTGTCTTTTTCTTCTCTTAGATCGGCAGCATTAGTTTCGACGTTATAAGCTAAAACCCGAGGCGATGCTAGTCCGATTTCTGCAGGTATCACAGCTTCACATCCATAGGCCATGGCAAAAGGAGTTTCTTGGGTTCTTTGAGTTGGGTCTTTGTGCGATATGACCATAATATACTGGGTAACTGAGCTGCCCAATCTCGGCCTTCATCTTCCAATCGCTTCTTCAATCCAAACTTGATTCGCTTGTTTGTCTCGCTCGACTGTCCATTAGGCGAGGTCGGACTCACGACGCCGCTCGTGCTCGATCCTGAATTCTTTCAACCACCCCGCACTCTATCATCAAGAAACTGAGTCCCGTTGTCCGAGACCAGATACTTCGGAATTCCGAACCTACATAAAATATTCTCCCACAGAAATTTTTTGATGGTCTGGGCCCTGATGTCAGTAAGAGCCTTGGCCTCGACCCATTTAGTAAAATAATCAACCGCAACGACGACGTACTTGAAATTCCCTGGAGCTCGAGGTAGAGGTCCGACTATATCGACTCCCCATTCATCGAACGGCCATACAGACTCGATGGCATTCATTTCTCGTGCTTGCTGATGAGTTACCACGTCGTGTACCTGACAGGCTCTGCAACTCATTACCAATCGACTCGCATCTTTTTGCATTGACGGCCAGAAATATCCTGCCAGTTTGCACTTCCTTACCAACATTCGAGCTCCGCAATGATTACCACAGACTCCTCGGTGTATCTCTTCGACGAGATAAGCCCTCTTCTTCCGATGCGCATCGCATCCAAGGGGTTACAAACGATTTTCGGTAAAGCACATAATCGAAAAGAGCGTACCTGGAGGCTTGAAGTCGGATTTTCCTGGCCCGAGACTTGTCGGTGGGAAGGGTTCCATCTTTCAAGAATAGTGCTATAGGATCCATCCAGGTCGATCTTTGGACCACAGGTTGCACGTCGACCTCGTCATAACTCCGCTCTGCTAGCATCTCAACCAGAACTTTCCTCTTAGATTTGAAATTCGACGCGAGTTTAGACAACGCATCGGCTCGCTTGTTCTCACTTCGAGGTACCTGTTCGATTAGGATCGTCTTGAATTTCGACATTAACCTCTGAACAACCTTTAGATAGCTTTTCATTGATTCTTCTTTAGCTTCATACTCTCCCTGCACGTGATTTACCACGAGTTGAGAGTCATTGTACCGTGAAAGATTCTCGACCCCAACTTCGATGCTAGCTTTAAACTCGTGATTAAGGCCTCATATTCGGCCGTTGTTCGTAGCCTTGAACTCGAACCGAAGTGCATACGGAAACTCTTCTCCTTTCGGGCTAACCAAAGATAAAAACCAGCTCAACCCTCTTTACTCGAGGCACCATCGACGTGAAGTGTCCACTACTCCTCTGATGGCTGTTTTCCTTGCTCCAGCTGAATCGACAACCCTTCTGCTAAGAGATCAGCCAGAGCTTGACCCTTGATGGCTGTTCGAGGTAAAAACTCTATGTCGTATTCCGCTAGCTCGACAACCCACTTGGTTAATCGACCCGATGTCTCGGGCTTCGCCAAAATTTGTTTTAACGGTTGGTCAAGAACCACAACAATAGGATGTGCTTGGAAGTATGGCTTCAACTTCCTCGACGCATGAACTAAACTCGCCACTAACTTCTCCGCAGGGTATATCTCGATCTCTCGCACCCGTAGGGCTTTGGTCGACAAAATAGACCGATTTGTCCCTGGTCTCCTTCTCGAACTAAGACAGCGCTTACCGCTTCCTCATGATCGCTAGATAGACTAAGAGCTTTCCATCTCGAGGTGAGGACGGCGTTGGCAAATCAGACAAATATTCTTTCAAATCGTCCGAACGCCGACACTCCCGTTCCACCGAACGGACTAGCTTTTTCGTAATCTTGAAGAAAGGTAGAGCCTTCGCGCCGATATCGACGAAAAACGGTTGAGAGCCGCCATCCGACTGTCGACCTCCGCACCTCTTTGACATTTTGAGGTGTGGGCATGCTTTGAGGGCCTCGATTTTATCTCGGGTTAGCTCGCATCCCATCTCTCGATATCATGTATCCTAGAAATTTCCCTGATCGAACTCCGAATGTGCATTTCTTTGGGTTGAGCTTCATTTTTGCTGCTCGCAATACTTCGAAAACTTCTCTCACATCGACAAGAAACTGTCCCAAGGACTTGCTCTTGATCAATAAATCATCCACATAAACCTCCATATTCCGACCTATCTGCTTCTTGAAAATTTTGTTGACGGCCCGTTGATAAGTAGCCCCTGCATTTTTAAGTCCAAACGGCATCGTAACAAAGCAAAACGTGCCAAATTCTGTGATGAAAGCGGTTTTTTCTGAGTCTTGTGGGTCCATAAAGATCTGATAATAACCTCTGTAAGCATCGAGGAACCCGAACACCTCGAAGCCCAGTGTCGAGTCGACTAACTGGTCGATCTTTGGTAGCGGGTAAGAATCCTTGGGACATGCCTTGTTAAGATCAGTAAAGTCGACACACATTCGCCAGCTCTGATCTGGCTTCTTAACTAATACTGGGTTGGCTAACCAATCCGGATAAAATACCTCTTTCACAATCCCCGCAGCGAGCAACTTGTCGACTTCCTTCTTCACCGCCTCTTTTCTATCAGGTGCAAGATTTCTCTTCTTTTGCCGTATTGGCTTCTTTTTGGGATCGACGTTAAGTTGGTGCATAGCTATATCTGCCGATAGGCCAGGCATGTCATCTGCCTTCCACGCAAAAACGTCTCGAAACTCAACCAGGAGGTCGGTCAAGGCTCTCATGTCGGGGTGTGGCAACCACTTCCCGATCTGGACCCCTTGACCTCCTTCCTCCTTCCAAACTCGAATTTCCTCGGTCATGTCGGCAGAAACCCAGCTTCGATCTTCCTCTTCCTCAGGTATCAACTCCTCAACTAGCACTTGCCCAACTCCTTTTCCTTTGATCGTAACCAAGCTACAATTCCGGGCTACCTCAACGTCTCCCTTGACTTCATGGGTACCGTACCAGGTGGGAAACTTCATGCTGTTGTGGAAAGTCGAGATAATAGCTCTGAGATCATATAAAGCCGGTCGACCCAATATCGCGTTGTAGCCTGATGGGGCCTTAACTACGACATAGGTCATTTCCATCGTACGTCCCTTTTCTCCATCTCCGACCGTCGTTAACAAATTGATCGACCCGACAGGGTGGATGGCCTGCCCCGTAAATCCAAAAAGAGGGGTAGATAACGGAATAATATCTTCATCTTTCAACCTCATGGCCCTAAACGCTGAATAATAGAGGATATTAACGGCGCTTCCACTGTCGATACAAACCCTTTTTACTCGACCCCTGCTTATTACTGCCTCGATCACGAATCCCTCGCTATGACTGTGGGAACTCGGAACATCGCCCTTGGGTCCGTAACCTACTTCCGTTGTCAACCTGATCTTTTTGACTCTCTCGCCATGCTGTCGGATGAGTGTCGACTTGATCGAGGTTGATCCGACTCATGCTCTGCTACGATGGTGTTAACGTCATATCCGGCACGATTATCTCGATGAGGATCTCTGTTCTGAATTTCTTGACGGTCATCACGGCGATTGTCTCTGTGTGTAGGGTCAGGTGACCTTTCCCGCCGATTCCGATTATCTCGGCGTGGAGACCGATCTCTCTTTCCATTGTAGCTCTTTCTTTGTACTCCCGGCGCCCTTCGGCTCGCTCTTTTCGACACATCCAACGACTTCATCAATCGACCCTCTTGGATACAAAGCGTCGATATCCTCTTCAAATCAAAGCATTCCTCCGTGTCGTGCCCCACATCTCTATGATAGTCACAATACTTGTGAGTGTTTTTCTTTTCTCCGGATCTTTAGACATCGGCTTAGGTGTCTAGCGGTGTTCTTCTTGATCATGATTGCCAATACCTCCCCTCGAGATCGATTGAGGGGATAAAGTCTCGGTCTTTTAAATTCCCTTTCTTTCCCAATCGATCCGATATCGGAGTCGATCGATCAAAGACGTTGGACTTGCTTTCTTCATTCCGACCCTAGGTGACCCTTGTTCGGCTTCGGAGTCGCTCCTCGCGAGGCCAAGTGAAATGGTGTGCGACGCACCGCCTCTTCACCTTGGCGTAACCTATGGACTATGTTCACGCATTCATCCATATCATTCGGCATTTTCTTGGATAGCTTATCATACGACTTCATATTCCGCATCCTCCCACAAAGGCATTGACTTGCGGCATCACCGGCATTATACACTTTCATGGCTTCAAGGTTGAAACGCCTCGCGAAGTCGATAGTAGATTCTCCTTTTCTTGCTTGATGTTCATAAGGTGGGTGGCACTAAGATGGAACTTCTTGTTCCCAATGAAAGCGTCTCGAATTTTTGTCCCAATCAGAGAAAGCTGAGATCGATCCGAGACGTAGCTTATGAAACCACTCCCGAGCTCGACCGGTGAGCAACGTATCAAAAGCTCGACACTTCATGGCGTCATTGGCGCTCTCAACCTCATCAAGGATATGTATCGATATAGATGGTCCTCTGGGTCCGTAGTACCGTCATAGGGGGCTCCATCTTTGGCGGCTTAAAGGATTCGAGCATCGTATATATTTCGATCTCGGGACTAAATGGTGACTCAAGCCATTCGGTGGGTTGATCTTTCCCACAATGCGGTTGAACTCGCGTTTACGATGCTATCTTCGACCGACATCAAGCTTTTCCTCGCCAGGGCGCTTATGGCGTTAGTCACACCGATTTCAATCGCGCTTTCCCCACACTCCTCTTCAACCCCAACAGCCTTTTACCCCTAGCATTATCAATCTCCTTTCGACCTGGAGGGTCTAACTGGTGTTCAACAGGGGATTGCAGATTCCTTTACCTATGAAGGCCGAGGCTACCACCTCTTCAAAGCGTCTTCATCCAAAGATGCTAAGTGGTCCGCCACGCCTTGCAGCGGTTGGGGAAGCCGAGGCCTGGGAGGATCTCAGCTCATGGTCTGTGATCCAGCTGGGGACTTCTTGAACTCGTGAGGAACCCCCTGCTGGATCTACATCCGTGTGCTCTTCGATCCGCATGTTCTTGCTTGTTCGTCGGTTTCTTCCTTGTCTTGGCGGCACCA
Organism: Gentiana macrophylla; assembly: GCA_026214975.1. NCBI lineage: Eukaryota > Viridiplantae > Streptophyta > Magnoliopsida > Gentianales > Gentianaceae > Gentiana > Gentiana macrophylla. The sequence continues at coordinate 164,999,171 of CM047805.1, forward strand.
TTGCAATCTCTTTTCCAACTCACCGTAGAAGGCCCTCCTTCTAGCGCCAAATGACGATGCTAAATAATGCACCACCAAGAAAATGAGGCCACGATAATCTAAGGATGAGTGTAAGAGATCAAGATGACTAGATATGAACAAAAGGTGGTGTTTTTGGTGTAATATGGCTGAGTCCAAGAATGTGTCTTGGATTGCCTACGATCTCTGTGTGAAAGTCCAGGAATCAAGCCTTACGTAGTTCTGGAATAGGGTATTTATAGGCACATATCCTTCTTCCGCCTCTAACTAAGCGGCAGCCGGAGTTATTGTCATAAATACCTTAAAATGGGCCTTACCTTCTTGCCCAAGTGACTGTGGAACGTGGGCCCGGAGGCCGTGCTAAGGTCATGATATCGACTCGAATAAGATCGATGTGATCGTTCGAGTCCGCACTTTGGTAGATCTTAATTGGTGTGGTCCTCACTAAGACGCTTGTGGTGGCATTTGGGCGGGCTAGCCCGACCCGCCCGGACCCGCCCGCTTTTTTCAGCCCCAACCCGGCCCCAAACCCGCTAAGCCCGCCCGCCAAGCCCGGAAGTATTTAAGCGGCCGTGCCCGGTCCTAGTATGCCCAACCCGTGACCCGCCAGTTCCGCCCATAACCCGCCCGCACCCCACCATAACCAGCCCGCCCGCCACCCGCCCCTCGACCACTACCCCCCCTGCCCGCCCCGCCCGACTTTCCCCCTTTTTGAATTTTGAATTTTCCTCCCCACATTTTTCCCCTCTTTTGAATTTTGAATTCCCCCTTACATTTTTTCCTCTTTTGAATTTTGAATTCCCCCTTACATTTTTCCCCTCTTTTTGAATTTTGAATTTCCCCACACTTTCTACACCTATAAATACCCTCTATATCATCCATTCTCCTCACAAATCACACATCTCTCTCTCAAATCTCTATCATTCTCAATATTATCAAATTCTCAATATTATTATCTTCATATTATCGTATATAATATTAATTACTACTTACTAGTTTACTAGTAATTGTAATTTACTACTACAATATTAAATTACTCTATCATATATTCATACTATACTTTTTACTCATTTATAAATTTATACTCTTTTATATTCTCTAGTCTTTACTATCTACAAATATGGATAATAATTTTGCACAAGCTTTGGGTGACTAAATTTTTGGTGATATTCCGTATTCGACTCACAAGATGTACAAGTTTATCCACTTCCCAAGATTTTTCGAATTCGAGTTACGGTTCGACGCCACAATTTCAACAATTTGGTATGTATCTATCAATTATTTTTGTTTTAATTTGTTTTAATTTATTTTTGTTTATTTTAAATTCGCTTTAATCACCATATTTAATTTTTTGGTGGCGGTGCCGGTAGTGGTAGTGGTAGTGGTGGTCCTAGTGGTAGTGCCGAATTACCCTTGGAGGAAACACCAAGTTCTTCCACAGCCTCCGCGATAAAAAGAATCGAAATCATTAATTTGGAAATATTTTGAAATTCATGATCTACCACAAAGGGAAGGTGATGACCCTAATATTAAAAGAACTAAAACTGTTTGTTTAGTGTGCAGGAAGAAAGGAGTCACGAAAGAATTGTCGTGGATTCGGGGTCAAGGCAACGGAATGCAAACTCGGCATCTCAGAAAAGAGCATGGTATACAATACATTGCTAATGAGAAGCGGATAATACAAGATGGCGGTCATGGCTCTCAAACCCAACTCGGGGGGTACATGTCTCAAAATCCCGGGGGAGGTATGCCTTTTACTTTTGATAGACAAAATATGATTGACCGCATGACTCGTTATATAGCAATTGAAGAAAAACCATTTAATCACGCTGAAAGTCGCGCTTTAGAAGAATTTAATAAAATGTCTTTAAATCCACAATATTCATCCGTTTCACTTAAAAGTAATTAAAACAACAATGAAAAACAATATGAAAAAATGAGGAACGAATTAATAGAAATGTTTTCCAACTATAAGGGTCGTGTTTCCTTAACAAGTGATTGTTGGAAATCTCCCAATATGAGGATTATATTTGTATTACGGCACATTGGTGCGATCCTCATATAACTTACAAAAAAGAATTATTGCTTTTGATCTATTTGACGAGTCTCACAAAGGCTATTAATATATTTAATAGAATTAAACAAACGTTAATAGATTTTAAATTATATAATAAAATTTTGACAATTTCATTTGATAATGCATCCGCAAACACAAATAATAATACCATACATGAAAGAACATTTACCATTGTTACTTGAAGGTTCACTTTTACATGTTCGTTGTTGTGCACATATTTTAAATTTGTGCGTCCAAGATGGTTTGTCAAACATATACGAAGTTTTAGAACCAATACGAACTATTTTAAAAGCGTTTAGATACAGTGGCAATGTTAGCCGAAGATTTAAAAATTATTGTTCTCAAAACGGTTTAAGGCCCCGTAAATTTTCATTAGATTGTAAAACTCGTGGAATTCCACCTACAACATGCTTATAGAGGTTTTAAAATATAAAGATGCAATTAGTACATGTTTTAATGAAGAAATGATAAACAAGGGTAATACTACTCAGACATTCTCGAACTTTGGCAACTTGTTGAAAAATGTTGCACTCTTTTTGAAAAATTTCACAAAGCAACAAAAGTTTTTTCATTGGTTTATGAACCAAATGTACATTCAGTTATAGTAGAATGTTGTCAAATAATGTCTGCTGTAAGTGGTTGTACTTGGTTAACATATGAATTAAATGCAATCATTCAATCTATAAAGACTAAATGGCTAGCATATTTAAAAACTTTTCCTCACATATATGGCATTGCCGCTATGCTTGATCCCGACTTAAGAGAAAATTTAACTCGATTTATTAATTGCATATTATTCATTTTTAGAAATAATGATTTTGACGTTGACAATTATGTAACGGAGTGTTATAATATTTTAGTTAAATTATATGATATATATTATCTTTGAGAGAAACCCCGACGCTTAGTACTAATGGTGGTCGCCCACCTAAAAGCGATAGATTTGGTGCCTTAGGAAGTATATTAGGTAAAAGTAAAAGTAAATCAACTTCATAACATCGAACGCAAGATCCGTAATTGATAATTATTTAAACACCTGATGATATAATTGACGAAGATAATTTTAATATTTTACAATATTGGCGTAGTAAAGAGACCCACTAGCCCATTTTAACCGCAATAGCTGTGGATATACTTGTTATTCCTCGCTTCTACTTTGCTATGTCCGAGTCTCGCATTTAGTTCAGTAGTAAGAATCGCCACCGACTACCGACGAGTTTGACCGCCGAGTCGGTCAAGATATGTGTCTGCAAAGAGGATTGGGAAAGAGCCAATAGACGGACACAAGACATGGAGTTCAAGAAGATAAAACGACGAAGAAGATCCGTGGTTAGAATACACAACATCCGGATCAGATCTCCATCAACGAATGATTATTATGAAGACTAAGCCAACCATCTACCAATCCATCCAATGACCAAGGTAAGTGACACGTAACTACGTGGGCTTTGATTCTTTTGAGATACGTGAGCAAATTTAATTATTATAATTTACAAAATCATACTTCCTCCATTCCATTGAATTAAATTACCCTAAGCCCCAAGGCCCAAGTTCTAACTCCCAAACATACTTATTGGTTATTACATTCATACCTCCACCTCCACTCCAACATAGTTACATACTTACTAGTTAGTAGTTACTACCCAAAAGAGCCAAAACTCAAATATACTAAATTACTACCCCATAAGTCTCCAACATACTTACATACTAGTTACTTACTACCAAAAACTCAATCATCATACCTATTACCTCCACATATTTACTACCCAAATGCCAAAACCCAATTCTACCCCGTTATACTTAGCACTTACTACTTACTAGTTACTACCAAAAATCCAATGGAATTGAGGAAGTAATTTTTGATTATTATAATAATCGGGTCCAAGCCCATTTATTTATATTTTTTGTGTTGTAATAATGTAATTTTTATGTAAACAATAGTTGTAAAGTTGTAATAATATAATTTATTGTAATAATGTACTTTTTATGTAAACAATAGTTGTAAACTTGTAATAATGTATTATATAAATGTAATTTTATTTACGATTAATAAAAATATGATCTTTTGATAATATTATATATTTATGTTTATTATCATTTATTATATTGTCTTATAATAAAAACGTAAATGTTTACATGTATTATATGTCTTATAATAAAACGTATTAAATACATGTATTATATGTCTTATAATAAAAACGAAAAGCGTAAATCATTTTTTTAAGTTATTAACATGTTTTAAATTTGCAAAAAAAAAAAAAAAAAAATAAAAACCCGAACCGCCCGACCGCCCAAAACCCGCCTAAACCCGCCTAAGGGCCAGGCTGGGGCCCAATAAGACCACCCCCACCAAGAACCCGCCAAAGCCGGCCCGCCCGCCCAGATATAGGCCTGGCCTGGCACGATCCCCAGCCACCACTTAGGCTCGGCCATGGGTCACCGACCGGCCCGAGCCACCCCTGGCACGTCTCAGATCGACCGACGCGGATAATTTACCAGACTTTTTCAAATGCTGGATGGACTAATCGGATGATTCCACGCGTGAGTGTAAATCCCCGTATCATCAACATTCAACCAATTCCTTAATCTGTGTGAAAACTCCTAGGATGACTTATATTTTGAACCGGAGATAGTAATATATATATTCCTAGCTTTTACAAATTTACCTTTAGTTTAAGAGTTTTTACTGATGGAATAGTTGTGATATGATGGTCCCAAGATCATTAAAAATTTATGATAGTAACATGACTGTCGCCTGTCACAAACCGGGACAAAAAGTTGAACTCCTTTTTCCTTCCCAACAATATTGATCCATCTTTTAAATGAATAGCGAAAAACTGAAAAAATACAATTTTTTTTTTTCTCTTAGTACAAACAAGGAATCCTAATACAATTAATAAAATTTTACCGTATTTGATAGAACACGACCTATCATACTTTTCTCTGGACCGCCCTAAAAAATGTTTCCTTAAAAGAGGAAAAAAAAAAAGAAAAGATATATGCTGGTCTTTTGACCGCCAAATCTGATCCGTACAAATGTCACTATCAAAGAATAACACCCCTGCCTGATCGTGAGCTCCAAGTAACGGAAGTACTGCATATAGCTCGGACTGGGAAGAGGGTAGAGGGCCTCCAATTAATACCAAACCCAAAACCCCATTCTAGTCCCCACAACCAAAAGTAAAAATAAATAAATAAATAAATAAAAGACCGCTCCGCCGTCGTAGCTGCCGTCTTCTACAATGGCGTTTCCAACAGAAAAGGTGGCGAAGCGGAAGAAACATAAAGGATTTCACGGAAATTTACTGAAGCAGTGGCTAGTTACCAAGGAAAAAATTGAGGTGATGCCGTCTACATTTATGTTTCTGAGTGATTTTTTCTGCTTAATTTGTGGATGTAAGGTTTTGATTTTCACATGTCTGGTTTGATTGGTGGCTGAGTTTTGTCAATGACGTTGCTTGGATTTTGATCTTTTGATTTTACTGGCATTGTATCGGTTGTTCGTTGCTCTGTTTTTTTAATTAGAGTTATGAGGTCCCCAGATAATTGCATGTCGATTTTGACTGGATTCATGCAGACAGAAATGCATTTTGTGCGTCTGATTGGTGAATTTCTTCCTATCTAGGCATGGATTCAGCAGTAAAAGCTGAGGTTTCTTGTTTAATTTTTCACCAGGAACATGTGTTGTAAACATTTTTTATTTTTTATTTTTTTATTTTTTAGACCAACCTGAGGTTTCTTGCTATAATTGTGCATATTCCATTGCTTCTGGTAAAAAAAATTAGAAAAATAATGACGTGTAAGTATGCGTGTATGTAATTATGTATGTATTTTCTTCACTTCTGGCAATGGCACACAACGCTTGGTGATTTGGGAGGGGAAATTCCTACATAGACACCGCTGGATGGATGCCAAAAATGATCTTTTGCACACCTGGCATCCATCTAACGGAATGAGATGCAAGTGTTTCCCATTTCAGGGGGTCTTTATTTCTATAAAGTCCTCATCAATCCCTTTGCTTATAAGGTTGGGTTTAATCCAGCGTGCTGTCTTGATTGTCCATCAATTGCACTCCTTTGGCGGTATAAAATGGGGACTTCCTTTCCTTTTCCCTCCACTTCTCTCTGTTTTTATTGATCCTTTTTTACTGTGTAATGCTGCTTAAAAGTTTTAACATTTGTGCAGGTGAGGAGTTTGGAAAATGGATTCTTGGGTTCATGGCACACGGGAGAGGTGGTTGGATTTGGAGAGACGAGACTCCGTATCAAATACGAGAATGTTCTGTCTAATAATGGGACTGCCAATTTGGTTGAGTGGGTTCCTGTCAGTCCTGTCATTCGGGGTGAATCTACTGAAAATCAGGACACCATAAACAGTTGTTCTCGTTGCAATGTAAGGCCTGTGCCACCTGAAGTTGATCTCCCTAGGTGGTCTCTCCATTATGGAAAATGTGTTGACATGCAACATGAGGATGCTTGGTGGGAAGGAGTCATTCTTGACCACGAGGACGGCTGTGAAGAGCGGAAAGTCTTTTTCCCAGACATGGGAGATGAAATGACAGCCCACTTAAAGGACTTGCGCCACTCAAGATTGGGATTTAGGTCACTCGAGAATGGAAACCTCGAGGTGATTGGTTACTTCTTGAATTGATTGAGGAAGCCGAGCAAGATTGGCCTCTAATTGTTTCAGTAAAACAAGTATGGTACGATATACGTGTGAAAGAGGGCTTTAAAAGTCTTATGGAGTGGACTTCTCCTTCAAGACAGATCTGGAAAGAATTATTATTGGAGGTGATATTTAATAACTTAAAGTTCACTGCGAAGAGTTTTTTTCATGATTTGAATGAGTTAGAGGACATGGAACAGGAAGCAAACTTGTCACTGGAGTTTTCTGAACCAGCTTTTGATGACTTCCTGAAGCACAAAACATATTTTGATGACTCTGTTGCTATTGTACCTTGTGGACCTGATCCCTTGGTTTTGCAGCCTGCTTGTTTTTCTGATTCTGTAAGTCCTCCAGTTGAAAAGAAATCACACCCTATATATTGGCTTTGGATCAGCAGAATCCTCAGTTTGAGGGGAATAATTTGAACAACCCTATGGAAAGTCATGGTGGAGAAGGTCGTGCGATGTCTATTGTACCTCCAAAAGATGATCATGCCCTTGTTAATGGTGCAGATCATGCAAAACAAAAGCGTCCCCTTATAAGCTTGAAAAAGCCTGGCAAGAAACGTAAACGTGCAACACGAAAAACAACACTCGAGTGGCTTCCTGCATTAGATGACATAGTACCTGAAGGTGAATATTGCCCTAGTTCAGTTACTGATTATATCATGTATAATGGAGCCAAGTCTAACTATCCCAAAATAAAGATCTTGAAAGCCAAAAGGCACCTTATTTACCTGGGATGGAAAATAGAGTTTGCTAAAGATCGAGAAATTATTAGAATGCGCTACATCTCCCCATCTAATGTAACATACTTCTCACTTCTTAAAGCTTGTCAGGCGATGCAACCTGAATCATCTGTTACTTCTACAAATTCTGAAGCCAATTTAAGAAACGGTCTTGGTGCATCTGATATTTTGGTCCCATTTCCTTGCACAGAAGAAAGCCTACCCATGGGTGGTATGCAGTCAGAATCGATATCTCATTATGAGTCTGTTCATGTTGAGAGTAATTTTAACCCTCAAGCTGTTGTGGACTACATATCCACATCAAAGCCTGCAAAATACAAGAAAGCGGTTATGATTTCAAAAGCTAAAGAGCACTTGGCTGCTATCGGATGGAGTTTTTATGCTACTCACAGGAGAGGAAGGCCAGATATGCAGTATGTATCTCCTAATGGGCATGCCTTTTACTCTCTTCGACAGGCTTGCCAATGGTGCACCCAACAAGGTACAATCCCTTCTCATGGAGAAGAAACTGGGGAGCCTGCTGCTAAAGCACTACCTTTTTCATCTTCTAGACTGGAATTCAGAGGGGATTTATACGGGAACCAGTTGATGGATACAAATTCTATGCACTTATTTTCCAGAGAATCTATTGAACATGCTGTAGGCAGTCATGGTACAGGCAAGCTGAAAGGGAAGAGAAAGAGAGGTCAATCACTTGATTCATGTGGTTTGTTGCTGCCTTCGGAAATAAGGAAATCCAAGGATCTTAAGATACAAGGAAATGATGCAGGTGCGGGATATTCTAAATGTGTCCTCAAAGTACGGCAAGCGATGAGTTCTTCCTCTAAACAAACTCCTCGCAGTATCTTGTCTCGGTTGATTGATGGGAATGTGATTCTTCCAGGAGCGCATGTGTACTACCATGGACAAAAGGACGTTCGTCCTACAAAAGGACGAATAACACGGGAGGGAATAAAATGCACCTGTTGCCAATGTATTTTTACTCCTGGTAAATTTGAAGCTCATGCTGGTAGCACTTGTCATAGACCTTTAGCTAATATCTTCTTAGAAGACGGCCGGAGTCTGCTTGAGTGTCAGTTGCAACTAAAACTTGAAAAGAGTTTGAGAAGCACAACATCAGAACGACGTCAGGTAAAAGTTAACCGGCTGGCTATTAAAAATAATGATCATATATGTTCTTCGTGCAATCATGGAGGTGAGTTAGTCTTATGCGATGGATGTCCATCCTCCTTTCACGCTAGTTGCATCGGTTTGAAGGTCAGATTTTTAATTGCAATTATTATTATTATTATTATTATTATTATTATATTTTTTGGGCTTATTTTTCCTTGATCATTTTCTAATAAGCATAATCTTTGCCACTTGATTGTAAAATCAGGAGGTTCCGGATGGTGATTGGTTCTGTCCATCATGTTGTTGCGGTATTTGTTTGAGTAGTCTCAGTGGATGTTCAGAATCATGCATAGATGAGAAGGCACTCAGGTGTGGTCAATGTGAGCAAAAATGTGAGTTAACTTTTCGCCCTTTGTATTTTGATATCTATAGTTATGTGAGGTATACGCTTCATAGCCAATTCTTTACCAAATCAATTTGATGTAGATCATGTTGGGTGCTTCAGAAGTAAGAGTCTGACGAAGTTGGATGGATACACCGATGAAAATTGGTTTTGCAATAGCAAATGTGAACAGGTATTTTTATCTGTCCTGCCTCATGCTCATGGTTCTGGCGTTAGGGTTGACAGGCTTAAAATGCTTTTGTCATGAGCAAAGTCTCTTGGGTTGTGTTGGATGCAGACGGCCAAAAAAAGAAGTTACTCTCCACTTGCATCAGATTTACTTTGTTAATTAACCCTTGTATCCTTGATTTCTAAAACCGAGTTGTCTTCTTTATTGAATATTGAGTGTAGTAACTGTTTGTGGAGATTTATGACAGCTTTCTAAACTGGGCTATCTTCTTTATTAAATGTTGAGTCTAATAATATCCTCTGCAGATTTATTGCAGTTTACAGAAGTTCTTAGGAAAACCAGTTCTGCTGGGGTTTGATAATCTAACTTTGACCTGGCTGAAATACACAAACTGTAAAGATTCCAATCAAGGAAGTCAAAAAAATGAGGGGCTACTGAAAAATTACCAAAAGCTTAATGCAGCTTTATCTGTACTGCATGAGTGCTTTAAACCTGTCAAAGAACCTGTTACCCGGAGAGATCTTGTGGAAGATGTCATCTTCAATAGATGGTAAGAACCTTACAGAAACTTCTGTGTCCAGTCTGTGCTACCATTACATCTCTAGTCTTGCAAAATGAGGTTAATGTTATAACCTTTTTGCAGCATTTTGGTATATTAAACTGCATTATTTGCCGACTTCTGTTTTTTATTTTTATTAGATGTTCTTCTTTAACCCTGACGTGGGTGCATCATTTGAAATTTGGAGAGTTTCCTAGCGGTTCATGTCTTACCCAATCTGCGTACGTGTAATTTGTTATGTGGCTGTGAATGTCTTAGTATAATAGAGGTAATATTTGAATTAAGATGCAAATTATCCTAGGTATTTGAAATAGCTCCTTGAAAGAGATATGAAGAATCATGAATGTGGACTATATGACATGAACCCCAAAACCCTAGGGTGCGGATGGGAAGTTTAATCAACGTTGGCGTTTTTCAGTTTTCAAGTGCTAGGATAAAATTAAATTGATAGGACACATTTATCTGTGTCTGGGCGCAGTATTCTCCTTACATATACTTTTTGTTGCAGGCTTCTGGACTAATATTTATCTGTCACGTGTAGGTCAGAGCTACAACGGCTAAACTTTCTGGGCTTTTATACTGTGCTCTTAGAGAGGGACGGGGAACTGATTACAGTGGCTACCGTGAGGTATCTTGTTGCTGTACTTTGTACATGCATGCCGTTGCTTTTTTTTTTTTGCTAGCTAGTAATCTAATTGCACCTTGCTTTTTTCTCCTTTCTGAAGGGTTCATGGTGATAAAGTTGCTGAGGTTCCCCTTATTGCTACAAGGTTTCAGTTTCGCCGCAAGGGAATGTGTCGGATTTTGATGGATGAAATCGAGAAGGTATTCAGCATAAAGTTGCATTTGTTTATATATATTTCACTTATTTTCACTCATGTAACTTTATTCATGGTATTCAGCAAAAAGTTGCATTTGTTTATATATATTTCACTCATGTAACTTTATTCATGCATGGAGGTGATCTGGATGATTAATCGTTCTCTAAGTTATTATTCTGTCTTTGGAAGTATATAGATTTTTGGGGAAAAGCCAAATCATGTGACCATGTTGACAAGCTATTTGTTCATACCATTTTTGTATATGGTTTTCAGAAACTGATGGAGTTGGGAGTTGAAAATCTGGTTTTGCCAGCGGTACCTAGTCTGCTGACGACTTGGACTACTTCGTTTGGGTTTTCTAAGATGACGGAGTCCGAGAGAATAGGCTTTATGCGCTACATTTTTCTTTGTTTCCATGGTACCAGCATGTGCCGGAAGCTCTTAATGAACAACCGATCTAGTGAACTAACACAATCGATAGGTAAGCTAGATGATCTTGACTGCAAAAGATCAGAAATACAGACTATCCATAAATTCATTTCACTTTTATGCAGGTGCTAGCACAATTGCTTGTGACAATATCAGCAACAATGATACAGTTGATGTGGAAAGGAGTATTGTTGTTTTTGAGGTACCCCAAGCAGACCTAACTGAGGGGAGTGAAATGGTTGACCAAGGATCTTCAAAGTATGCATTCTCTACCCTTTGCTTAATTCCGCATGTAAAAAATGCTTGCACATAAAATAGCCGCTCAAAATGCATTAGAATATGCCTGTTTGTTTGTTATTATGAAAATTTGACAACCCATATTTCATGGATAAATGTTCTTGAGCTAATGGTCTTCTCGGCTTCAAATGGACAAATATGGGAATTTCTTTGTACTGGAGATGGGGAAAACCTTGGTACCTTGCATATTTTGATGCTCTGGAAATTGTAATGCTAAAACGTCACTTCATTGCATGTTCGGTAAATTTAATGATGCGCTGTCACTGTGTGGCTGGAGGTCACGGGAAAACATTTTTACTAGTAAAAATAAGGTACGATTGTGTAAGATAGGTTTGATTGACCCAGTTATTCCATGGACCCCGCATAGACGTGATTCTTCTATGCCAGGTCTGCCCTTTATTGTTGCGTAGATTCTTAAATTCTGGTAGCTCTAAATATTATAGATACTGAAGTACTGGTAAACTAGGGTAATGTATACATCACGTAGTAGAGGGAACTCTTGAAAGGGCAAGAGCATTGATATGCTTAACCTTTACAGTTATGTTGCAAGTGCCCTCTTAATCACATAAATCATGTAGTAAAGAGAACTCTTGAAAGGGTAACTGCATTGATATGCTTAACCTTTATATTTATGCTACAAAGTGCCATCTTAATCACATGTACGAGCAGTTAGTTACTTATTATTTTCAATAATAGTGACTTCTATGGTCTGGATCATTCACAAATTTTGGTTTGGAAAGTAGTATGTATAATTTGGAAACTTACCTGTGCAAAATATTAGGTGTAGCAAGAATTGGGAAGTGATGATTCATTAGATAATATTGGTAATTATTATCTATGGTAATTTAGGTAACATGTATAGCTAAAGGAATCTTGTCCAGCAAACCAATTTGGGAGTAGAGGAACGAATTAGTTTGAATTTAAAAGAATAAACAATATTATTATGTTTCCAAACAACAAAACGGCACCGGATAGTATCTGGTAATTACCATAACTCTTGTAGTCTTAAGTTGTTAAATACTGCAATTTACACACCTGATATCTGAGTTTGCCAAGACATGGACAATAGCATACATGTCAAAGCCGGATAACATCAGTAGTAATTGTTTCGTTGTAGCTTAATAACAGCAATAGTTATATTTTTCAAATAAAAGGGGCAATATGGTTCGATCTCAGGTCCTCATCCTCTAGTACTAGGATATGTGATATTTATGCATATATACGTTGCAACATTATCCATTGTGAGAAACCTGGACATTAGACAAATTCATTCTATTATAGATTCGGGCAGAGTAGGTATCAAACATGACATATTCTTTTCATAAATCACCATTCAACTTGATTCATAGTGATGGTTAGGGGGGCTGTAAGAGTTAAAACCCTTATTGATGATCATTCAAGAACAACATGGGTATATCTAATGAAAGAAATATTGGAAGTTGAGCAGATTTTCAAATATAATTATCAATTAATACACACTCAATTCCAGACTCAAATCAAGGTGTTTAGAAGAGACCATGGTACTTAATACTTTAACAGAGTGCTGAGATTTTTTTTTTCTTGAAAATGTGATTCTAAATCTATGTTTTTGCATTAATACACCTCAACAAAATGGGGTGATTGAGAGAAAGAGGCGCCACATTGTGGATGTTGCAAGGGCCTTGATGTTCACATCAAAATGTATTAAACATTTGTTGTGAGAGGCTGTCCTTACCTCTATTAATTTAATTTAACCATTTGCCCTCAAGGATTCTGAACCACAGAACACCCATGACAGTTTTAAATGGCTGTTTTTCAGATTCTAGAATTTCAAACGGCCCTTCACTTAAAATCTTTGGGTGCACTGTGTTTGTTCATGTAAATAACAAAGCTAAACTTGAGCCTAGATCCAAAACATGTCAGGTTTAAAGGCTATTCCTTACTAAGGGATACAAGTGTAAAGACCTCGAGTCTTATTTTTTTGTGACAATGGATGCATCCTTTTTTGAACACCAAATGTTTTCTTGAACATGATAAGACTCGGGGAAAAACAATAATAATCAATTTTACCATGACCATCTCAACAATTGAACTTGACATCAACCCAAGTCACAAAAGTATGTTGAGTTTGATCACGTAGAGGCTACCAAAGGAGGGGGAGAATGGCAATTCTTGATCAAACCAGATTGACCTAAAATCTAAATTTCCATCTTCAACATACAGTTTCAAGGAAAAGTCGATACAAGGAGGGGTCTTAAGCAGAAGGTAGATGCAACTGATGACATTCAGGCTCTACAATCTCCTATCTAAGAAGGTCCTCCAATCATGTAAAGTAATAGTTATGTTTATGATTTTATCTTATTTAAATCCCCTCACATAATGAGCTTGAGTCAGATGAAGACCTCTCCTCAGATGTTTCCATTGTCATTAGAAATGCATCCAGGGCCTGCACCGAAAATCCCAGGTACCTTATGTCCAATTACCTATCGTAAGACAAGCTATCTCCATCGCATCAGTCTTTCCTATCAGCCATCTCAAACACCACTATTCCCAATAACATTCAGGTTGCTCTACATATTCGTGAGCGGAGAGAGGCGGTACTGGAAGAGATGAGAGCTTTTGTGAAGAATGGGACGTGCGAGAAGGTGAAGTAACCAGAGGGTAGGAAGGTTGTCGGTGTAAACGGGTGTTTACACTCAAATATAATGCCGATGGGTCAATTCAGAGACATAAAGCACGGTTAGTAGCCAAGGGCTTCTCACGAACCTATGGGATTTTGATTACACATAAACCTTCTCATTTGTAGCCAAATTGCATACCATTCGTATTATCCTATCTGTGTCAGTAAACCTGGACTGGCCCCTTAACCAACTAGATGTCAAGGAGGTTTTTCTACATGGGGATCTCAAGGAGGAAGTGTACATGAAAGGACCCACATGTTTTGAGGATCAATTTCATGGAAAAGTGTGCATGCTTAAGAGTTCTTTGTATGGATTGAAACAGAGCCCAAGAGCATGGTTTGATAGATTTATGAGATTCCTAAAGATGTTAAGGTTCCATCAAGGCCAAGCTGACCACACCCTGTTTGTTAAAATATTAAAAAATGGAAGATTAATTGTTATAATTACGTATATGGATGACATTGTGCTAACATGTGATGGTGTTGGAAGGCATTAAAGAAATCAAGGAAAGTTGGCACCTAAATTTGAAATAAAGGACTTTGGACCCCTTATGTACTTTCTACGGATGAAGGTGGCTAGGTCAAAGGAAGGACTAGTTGTCACTTAGAGGAAATACACCTAGGACATGTTAAAAGAAAATGGCCCAATTGAATGCAAGCCGTCAAATGCACCTGTGGAATCCAACTTAAAAGTGGGAGATGTTCACGGGGAGGAACTTGTTGATAAAGAGGGCTATCAGAGGCTGGTTGGTTCACTAATGTATCATTCTCATACCAAACCGGACATATTATATGTTTGGGGAGATTTGGTGGCATGGCGAAGTAAGAAACAAAGAGTTTGATGAGAAGCAATGCAAAAGCGGAGTTCCGTGCTTTGCTCTAAGAATATGCAAGATGTTGTGGATTCAACATGTGCTAGAAGACCTGAAATTGGAAGCTACTCTATCTGTAAAGTTGTTCTGTAATAAAATGTTTCCATTGATATTGCAAATGACCCAGTCCATCATGATAGGACAAAGCATGTTGCAATTGATCAACACTATTAAAAATATGGAAACGGGGCAAGTGTGCATACCTTTCCTTCCATCGTCAAAGCATAATACAGATGGCCTTACCAAGGCCTTGAGAGAATTCTTATTTTACAGCCTTCTCGGACAAGTTGGGCATGATCAACATACATGCTCCAACTTGCGGGGAAGTGTTGAGAATCGTGTTTATTTTCTTGATTATACAGCTGTAAATGTGTGATTTATGTTGATAGAATCATTTATAAAGATGAGAATTCTTTCTTATTATCTTTCAAAGAAGGTTACAGCTATTTATAAAGAGGACTCTTAGTTACAAGGAACTTTGAACCTAACGGCTATTTGCCAATTTTGGTTAAACAACTAACCAGTAAACTAAAATATAATACAAAACAAAATTATGGATAATAACACTTAATGATTAAACACCATTAACCAACTCTCCCCCTCAATCTTGGTTGGGGAGATGTCAAGTAAGCCAAGCTTGCTGATGCAGTATTGAAACGCAACCCTAGGCAAGCCTTTTGTGAATACACTTGCCACCTGTCTCTTGGTTGGAACATAGATCATGCAGTTACTTCCATCATCGAGTTTTTCCCTGATTAAATGTTTGCCAATTTTTATGTGCTTTGTCTTGTCATGTTGTATAGGATTGTATGCTATATCAATAGCAGATTTGCTTGTACTTTACAACCTCATAGGATGAATACGTTGGAGGCTATCCATGTAGTAACCAACTTCTCTCCTTATTATAACCCTTTTCTTACAGCGTTCACACCACAAAGTTGCCATTTGATCATTCTTTCATTTGCTGAGGTGAGCAAATTCAGAGGTGTGAATGGACAAGGCTGATTGATCTCCCAAGGAAGGAGGAGAACTGCCCATAATGCCTTTCTTACTCTCTTTGTTTCTGATAGTGGCAAACGCCTCCTGAGTTGTGGGTAAAGGAACTTGAGCAAACGGAAGGATTGAATCCACCCAAGAAAGTAAAATACCCTCTCCCTTTCAAGTAGCTTCTCGAAATTCCTGGCATCTGAAGGGCACTCCCGTTGGTTTGCAATGAGCTGATCATACTCCTACTACAGCTTCTTCATGGTGTTGAAGTATTTGGTTACATCAAGGGAACCCTGCCTCAAATCTCTGAGGGTCGATTTCACCCCCAAATGCTTGTGCAAAGTTTCCATGACCAGAAAGTGTAGAAGCCATTGCATCCCATATTTCGTTGGCAGTAGGATAAAAAAGGTGGACCTGACCTATATCAGGTTCCATAGAGTTAATCAAACAAGTCATGATGGTTTCATTTTTCAGTTTCCTAAGTGTAGAAGGCGTCAACATCTTCCTCACAAGGCAATCTATAGGTTCTAGTAGGTAAACTCATTTTCCCTCTCCCTATAACGTACATTTTCACGGATTGAGCCCGCTGACGGTAATTGGAGCCGTTCAGTTTCATGGTGATGGTTTTGGAGGTTGGGATTTTCAAATCCAAGTCCAATAGAACGGGTAGAAGAGGAGATTAGGATGTTGGATATTAACCGATCAGGATAGAGAAAGAGACGTTGAGGAGAGAGAAAATATTACAAGAATGATAAGCTCCGATACCATTTAGAATAATTTAAGAAGAAGAGAATTTTTTCTTATTATCTTTCAAAGAAGGCTACAACTAATTATAAAGAGTCCTCTTAGTTATAAAAAAAATTGAACCTAATGGCTATTTGCCAATTTGGTTAAACAACTAACCAGTAAACTAAAATAGAATACAGAACAGTATTATGGATAATAACACTGAATAATTTTAAACCATTATGAATGGTTGTTATTTATGAATGATTATGATTTGCTTTCCTGAATGATTCGCCGGTTTGGATGATCCAGCTGTGCTTTATTCTACTATGCAATAAAGCAGGGATTAGTCATTCCTAAATTAGCTCTAAGATCCTTCTGGACCTAAGTCACATAATGCACGTAAACTCCTATTTAAAGGAGTTTTTTCCCTCTCATTTGAAGTAAGAAAAGATAACAAGGCTTTTTGCTGCCTTTTTCCCTTTCTTTTCTAGAGTACTTTTTTTCTTTCTTTCTTTCATTTAACAATGAAATTTACTGTGCTAACGAACTTATTTTTGGATGTGGATTCTTCCATGGAGAGCTCTTATACAACCTTACACGGTGACCTTCTTGGGAGACGACGAGGAGTACCAACTTTTGGTTGGACCGCTGGCGCATCATTGTGGGTAGGGTGCCTTTTTTTGATGTGTTAAATGGAAGTTGGAGGTTGATCATGCTAGTGTGTTTGGAATGGATATTGGATTTAGCCGGAAAAGGAGGAATACTGAAGCAAGTAAAGTCGTTGATGTTGCTCCCATAGTTGTTAAGGTGAGTGTCTCGGTGGCGCCTAGGAAAGGATAGATTGTGCAACGCTTAGAGGTCGACATGGCAACAACGATTTTTTTGTCGTTACTTTTTGGCCTTTTAAGCAAGCGCCTTACCCGCTTTCATTTTTTTTTTGTGTGACAGAGAAGATGAGGATTAACCCATGAAACGGGACTTCGGGGCTAATTCCGGATAGATTTTATAATGTTTTAATGGGAGCTCATGGTATCAATGAAACTTACGTAACGAGTGAACATTGATAGGTGTTTGAATCACTCAATTTCAATATTGGGTGAATGAGAAGTTATTGCTTGAAATGAGAGTGGTGAAAATGTCGCCACGACATGGCAAGAGCGTCTACGTGACAATCCAATGTCTTGGCAACAATTTGAAAGTTCCGGGCGACATTTTACATTGCAAATGTCGTGTCGTGACTTTGATGATCTAGGCTATGTGATTATTTTTCATCAAGGATGACCTAGTCCAGAGCAATTTACGATAAGGATTATATCTAGGCGTGGTTAGTGCATCCTAATTATGTTGTTAGTGGCCCAATCCGCTAAGAAATGAGTTTGTTGCAGTAATGGATGAGTAACTCCCAAGCAATTGCTCTCCGGGAAACAACCGTGAATCCAGGAATTTGATCTAGTGAAGGATCCAATGGACGCACCGAAGCAAAATGAAGATCCACCGAGGGTATGACTGGTATTTTCTTTATTTTGCAACAAAATGATGTAGAAAATGTTTATCGGATCTCGGTGGATGCACGTGTTCGCCTCATAAGGTTGGATCCGCCGAAATCATTCAATTTGAAATATTTTCAGCGTGCATCCATGTGCATTGTCGAAGAGAGTTGAGAACGTTGTATAGTTCGGCATTGTACAAAGTTTGAAGTCTTACTACATTGAAGAGGCAACCGTTGTATTCAAGAAGACAATTGCTATCATCGTGAGTAATCTGTCGGAGCAAAGTGCCGTATGGACCAAGTGTTTTCATTCACATCGGTAAGCGTCTTCTTATTTTTATTTTTATTTTGCATTTGTTTAATTTACTGTGCTGCATGAGTGTTGATGTTTTCATACTTTGTAATTTTTCTGTCGGCCCTACCTTAGTAAACAATTATACAAATACGAATGCCCCCGACTGTCCCTATTAATCATTACTCTGATCCCGAAGCCCAACGTAATAGGATCGAAATCCTATATTGTTATCCCATGCTAATGTATCCAGAGCGTAGGCTTGCTTTGAACACTCTAATTTCTTCAAAGTAACAGCGCCGGAGGCACGACCTGGACAATTAAGGCCAGGAGCGTATTCCATCCGTCCCTAAATATAAGTCTTTCTACCTTTATAGATTTGTCTCACGATATAAAACATTCTACCTTACCAATTCAACATTTATTACACTTTTATCTTTCTTACCTCTAATTTATTATCAATAAAACCACTTTTCATAACTTAAGAACTATTTGTTGGCAATACAACTACTTTTCATAACTTAAGATCTATTATATTAATGACATTTAATAACTTTTTAATCTGTGTGAAAACTTCTAAAATGACTTATATGCATGTTCCTATTTTTTTAAGAAGCATGCTCCTAATTAATTGATGCAATTGCTAAAAATATCTATTTATTTTTATTTGATGGAGTTGCATTTTCAAAATAGCATTGATTGTCCTTTTTTTCACTATATCCTTATTTATTGTTAGTTGAGAGATTGAAGACGAGAGTGCATTAATTTAAGGTTAAAAGTTGTAAAGGACATGTTTTAGTCTAAAATGGTTGAGAAGGACAATCATGTAGTAACACATGTACAAAAATGTAGTAACACGTGTAGTAACTGTCCTTCTCAACCAATTAAGTTTAAAACCTGTCCTTATGGACTCTGACCCCATTAATTTATTTATATCTAAAGATATTTTAGTCATTTTATTGTTAAAATCAAAGCATTAACTCATTTTTTTAATATGTGTGATTTTAACAACTGCATCAGTTAGCTCGGAACGGGGGCGTTTAAGTACTAAATATTTTGACCTTTTTTGTTTCAGTAATTTTCAACAATCTTTGTCACCACAATTTAAATATTTTGCTATAGCATATCTTTTTGCTATATCCTAACCAATCTTGAAGACACGATATAAGGATTAAGGAGTGTATTGTCTAAATTCGGATTGAGGGGAGACCAATAAAATAAAGTCTTCGACAAAAAGGTGTTGTGCAGGTTAGGCAAGCCAAGACACATGTTTTCGAGGTCTGGTCCTAAGACAAAGAGAAGAAAGTTTTGTCTTTGAAGGTTACGAGAGATAGAATGTTGCTAAGAAGTCCAATGTAGTTGCTTCAACTGTGTTGAGTGTCGAGTTGCAGAGAAAATGCATCCATAGGATGGAAGAACACATCGACGATCTTGTGTTGATTGATTCCATTGTTGTGTCGTAATGCATTATTGTGAGGAATCTGAGAGTGGTGGGTGGATGTTGTAGCGACTTGACTTGTTTGTCTTTGAAAGGGCAATGTTTTCTCGAGTACAAGGTCGGCAATGGAGAGCGATTTTTCATGGGGAACTCTGCAAGCTTTATGATTGTGTTGAGTGTCGTGTTGAGAAGAAAGTGCATTCGAAGGATGATGGAACACATGGGTGATTTTGTGCTAACTCGTTCCCGTTGTTGTGTCTTAATGCAAGATATTATGAGGAATCTGAGAGTGGTAGGCGGTTGTTGGAGCGACTTGACATGTTTTCTTCGAGTGCAAGGCCGGTGATGGATATCAAATTTTCATGGGAAACTCTGCAAGCTTCATGATTGAGGAAATGTCAAGTTTGTTTTAAAAATGACTTCTAACAAATAGTTGACACTGAATAATACTATGCCCTTCCTTGAAAATTCGCTAGAATTGGTATCCGCTCACACCGACAATGCTATACATGTCTTGAAACTTGCAAGAAAACTCTGCAAGCTTCATGATTGAGGACATGTCAAGTTAGTTTTTAAAACAACTTCTAACAAAGAATTGACATTGAATAATATTATGCCCCTCCTTGAAATTCACTAGAATTTGGAGTCCGCTCAGATCGACAATGTTATACATGTCTTGAAACTCGTAAGAAAACTCTGCAAGCTTCATGATTGAGGACATGTCAAGTTTGTTTTTAAAAATGACTTCTAACAAAAAGTTGACATTGAATAATATTATGCCCCTCCTTGAAATTCGCTAGAATTTGGTATCCGCTCGGACCGACAATGTTACACATGTCCTTGAAATTGCAAGAAAACTTTGCAAGCTTCATGATTGAGGACATGTCGAGTTAGTTTTAAAAATGACTTCTAACAAGGAGTTGACACTGATAATATTATGCCCCTCCTTTAAATTCGCTAGAATTTGGTATCCAGCGCTAAGCGACGCAGTGATCCCCACACGACGGGTGATAATTCTAAAGATATTTTACCATAAGAAAAATGTATAGTATTGTTTTTTCTGTCCCCTTGGATCCGGAAAAAATGCTATATATCGCAAAAAAAAAACATGATCATACATTTTGCGTTATATAATTGAAAAACACTATCCTAACACATTAACCCATCTATTCCTATCAATGAATGTTTTTTTTTGGGAAACTAACATTTCAAAACTTATTAATATTTATTTATACGTATCACTTTGATAATGACTATGTATTTTCATTTACATGATAAAAAATTTATATCAAATATCCGATGTGATGTTTTTCTCCGGATCCAAGGGGGGCAAGTGCCCCGTCCCTAAAGGGTGCATCCGCCCTGCACATTGACAATGTTATACATGTCCTTGATATTCGCAAGAAAACTCTGCAAGCAAAGTCTTCAGCAGGTTGGCGGTATTTATCCACCCGCTCCTTTATTGTCAACTCTCTTCTGCTGACTAGATTTGCAGGATCTTGTCTTTTCTCAGCAATCTGCTGACCCTTTGCTTTTTCTTGTCTTGCCTTTGGTTCTTTGATGATCCTTTCTTCTTCGGTCATTGTCTTTTGGCATCCATCAAAATATGCTTACATAGAAGGTCATGCATCAGATCTTGTCCATCATCAAGTCTCATATGTGTTTGATACAAAGATTTCGCTAGAATTTGGTATCTTGTTGACATTGAACACTGAAGAATGTTATGCGTGTCCTTGAAATTCGCAAGAATTAGCTATCTAACTCGAGCAACAATGGGTTTAAGTTAGTTTTTATTTCTGACAAAGTTTTAATGTCTATAAAATGAAGTGTTTGTAGGAAAAGACTATCTAATCGAGGGTAAGAAGTCTAATGAAATTTGTTCAGTTTCTTGTTTATGGTATAAATGTTTTGGACGCAAATTATGAATTAATCTGAAAATTGATAATTTTGATTTATTGCCGAATTTGCAGTTTAATGCTACTTAAAAATGCCAATGTTTTACCAAGTGGATAAAGTACCGTTTCCTTCGGTGTAAAGAAACTTTAATTCATACGGATTTGTGTGATTTAAAGTTTGTATAACCAGAAGTACTTTTGTCCTTTTGGCTTTTTGAACCATTATTAGTATAATCCCCTGCACTTTTGGATTAATAATCATGGTACATAAAATACAGTGCATGTTAGTTTGCATGAATTTAACGTATTTGTGTTTCTTTTTTACCGAATGAAACTTTGGCTCTAACACAAACTTGGTATTAAAGTCTGAATTCGTAATAAATCTAAATTCGTCTTTTTATGGATCGGTTTATAATTGTGTGTCCTAACGTTTATACCACAAACAATAAGACACATACAAGTAGACATAAGTAATTAGGTTTCTTTGGCGCAATAGGTTCAATTACAACATTATTACTTACATTCAACGTAAACGTTCTTCTATGCAAGCGTCATACAATAATAGTGGGATAGTGGGTCACAATGACCGCTTAAAAAAATTTATGAGTAGGAAATATATATATGAAATTGATCCAATGATTTTAGTGTATTGACCTATTATTCTAATATGTTGACCCATAATTATTTGTTAAAAATGAATATACAAAAATTAACTTTCTTGCCCGCATCACGAAATTCATGTTGCTGCCCCTAACCCTCAACAAGATTCTTTCCATACAAACATCTCATTTATAAACAATACATATTGAAAACGATAGGTTTGCTCATCACAAAAGTCTACATAAAGTTTTTACTAAATAAATTATCTTGTAGTTGTGAGTGATTTCTTGTTTATTCTTTTCTTTTCTTTTTTCAAATGAAAAATGTGTGGTAAGTCTGGCTGCAATTTTAATCATGTAACTCGGATTTTTTTTTTGTGGCAATTTTAGTCGTTAGTCTCCGGAGAAAGCTGAATTTGGGGGAAATCGAATTCTAGCGGGAGAATGTCACCACGTAGCGCTGACAAGGCAAAAAAATCGGGAAACACTTGCAAAATACGTCTTGTAACTTGGCCTAATCTACATATTAAGTCTTTTTTTTGTGTGTGTGCAAGTTAAAGGACTAATTTTGCAATTTCCGCTCCAAAATCGAATTTTCCGCCAAATTCAAAGACATGTCAATAAAATATGGCTAGAATTCTACGCATCCTCCGGTGATGGAACACGAAATCTAAGTTACAGGACTAAAATTGCAACCAGAGCAAAAATATAACCAAAACGCTAACTATGCCAAGCTACAAGACTAATGTTGCAATTTTGCCTATACAAATACTAACTTTATCCCATCCTGTGAGCCGGATACCTTGCGAATTTAAAAAATGTGCAAAAGATTGTTCAAGTGTCAACTATTTGTCTAGGGTTATTTTCAGAACCTTGCCTTGTCCCTCTGTTCTGGGGATTGCAAAGTTTCCTATGAACAAGTTGCTCTCTATTGCTGTCCTTGTACTCTATAAAAAAAAATGGCCATTTCAGTATGAGTGAGTGGCTTCAGTATCCACCCACCTCTTCAAAGGGGAATTCTGACACATTAGCGGACACGTGCATCTCCTGAACTCCAATCAGTCAGCACAATATCATCCACATGTGCCATGATGCCATCGGTTGCATTTACTTATGATATACGAGTTTTGAATATGATGCCTTGGTGCTTTAAAAGCACTTCCTTATTCACATTCCATATTCTGGAAAAAAGATTTATTGTCCAAATTATGAAAGAACTGTCTGAATAATAGCTTCAAAAGGCAACTTATTAAATTCAAGGAAAGAAAAGAACTTTAAATTGTATTTGTTATATTACAGCTTTAATCTTGAGTTCAGCATAGTGTAAGCTTGTCATTTGGCATGCATTAGGAGTTCTTCACAAATTCCTAACTAGCATGGATGGTTTTGCCACATATATCATATTGTCTTAGCAGTTATTAGTATTAAATTCTGGGTTAAATTGCTTGTTGTTGCGTTTTGTCTGGATTGAGATTGTGTGCTGAACTAAGACAATTGATTGATGCTCATTTATGCAACATATTTAGCTCCAACATTTTAGTATACTATAGCAATGAACTGCAAATTCTCTAATATATCATGTTACTTAGTTGCGCCTTTCAATCAGCTTTTCATATTTTCCCCTTTTTCATACTTGAGTGAAATTTTGCTGAATGAATAGCTCTCCCAAGCTTTAACATGGTCATATAATGACTGCTATGTAACTGTTTTCTCATAGTAATAACTTATAGATTGCATCGATTGCGTCCCTTAGCTAAAGGATGCATTGATAGAGTATCCCCCATCTATCACTTTGCACCTTCCTGCATTTTAGTTAACAATTTGGATGTTGGTTGTTTCCCGACCATGGCGTCGTGTTGCTGTTATTGTTACTGTTAAAATTTACTGTCTTTGCTACTTTGAAGTTTGAATCATACTTTAGTTTTAGCATATTACCTGCAAAAATGTTTTTTCTGGTTCATTATTGATAACACTGTATATGTCTTCTTTTACCAGAGGAACTAGCTGCAATGGTGGCAACCTCTCTTCTGCTACTTCAAGTGGTCAGGTAACCATTGCTGCCTCTTATTATGTTGTACATCCTTATATTTGATGGTGTAGTAAGTAAGATTGTTTTTATTTTGATGCTTGGACAGATTGATGACGGCCTATGTCCGATTCAACCAAATAAAGCTAATCATGGGGATTCACAAGAACGAAATGACTGTACAGAATCCCTTAAATGCTACAAGAGAAGGAAATTGTCTACATGTCGTAGTCAATATCCCTCCACTTTGTAGTTGGGCACGTAATGATTAAGGTTGTTCAATCACTAACAAGAACACGTAAATCCAGCGTCAACTGAGCCATTTTGAACTTGGTAAATAATTCTTAAGCTCAGTTTATAAATGGTTCAGAGACACGGATCCTACAGTAAACTTGCAAGTTGCAAATGTGGGGAGAACATTTGTACATGCATGTGGAGTCATTGCTATCTTGTTTTGGATATCTGGTGTATAAAGTAGGAGCTGGCAAAAAACGCACAACTGATTCTTGTCTGTGACCGTTTTGTTTCACCACCCTCCTGTACTTTTTCTTCCATTTGTGCCCTTTTTTTGGTTTTTAGTCTTTTGACATCAATTGTTGAGTGGATTCCTGAGTTTTTTTGTTGTACTGGTTCACTCCATGTGGCCTTTTCGGTCCGGATGAATGAGTCACTCTGACAGAATGATCTTTGATGTGGCATTTATTTAAAATGTGGTCCTATTGTCATAGTAGGACTAAATGCCACAATTTGAGGTGACAATAGGATCTCTGATGATGTGACATTTATTTAAAAGATTGTCATATTACGAGTGATCCTACTGCTAATGATATATCATCATGTTACGACATTCGATGTATCAAAAAGTGACGGTGCATTAGTCTGGATGAATATATGCTTTCACCGTTCAAAAATAAAATAAAATAAAATAATACTATACATGCTTTTAACATTCTCCTTGAAGAAAGAAAAAAGAAAAGCAAAACGACATCAAATAGTTTTGACGGTGAAAGGTGTTGCATTTTACGGATATATTATTATGACGATACCAAAGGTCTCAAGTGAGCATAAGTACACAACTGTGACGAATTCTCTCTTGTTAGACAATCGAATTGATTCTTGCCTTCTTTCTTGTTTTTCTAGATTGTTGTTTACACTACACTCATATTCGACTTCTGAAATATCGAACATAACCTCACCATTCGGCTTTCTGTTCATTTTTTATATTTATAAAATCGAATATATTCCGAAACCGGGTGTGTCACTATAGACGTAGAAATAGAAGATGACAGGAGTGTGCCAGCTACAAAGGCACTACAAACCAGCTCCCAAAAAAAAAAAAAAAAAAAAGAAATGCAATATAATTCAGCTACTGAATTTATTGGTAGCTAATTTATGATAATGTTTAAAACAACCGTATGGAATTTGTCCTTGTCTATATTTATGGTTGGAAGTCCTATTTTTTTTTTTTTTTTTTTTTTTTTTTTTTTTTTATTATTTTAAAACTCTGACCACACCCTCCATAGAACCTCTAATATAAACACTTATTAAGGTATGGAAACAAAACAACATTTCTTGGAATATTTCTTTGCCGGACTGGAAAAACAGCACAATATTTACTTTGATTCTGTAGGAACTAAATCCAGTAAAAGATGAGAATGTTTTTGTTAGGAAACCAAAAGTCAGTTTTATCTTTTAAGAATCATTTACCTAAATAACTAATACTACTTAGGAGAGAAAGAGGGGGGGATGTTTTTGAGACGCAACATCAGACCTATATACACGGGCAAACGACAATAAATATCAACTGTAATTCGATGGTAAGCTGGCCTATATACACGGGCAAACGACAATAAATATCACTATAGTTGAGTTGAGAATTAAAAAAAAAAATAAAAAAAAAAAAACTCTTCCGCAGCCCAGATTAGAATACACTAGACTATGAACAATAAAGTTTATCTTCATACGTGATATATCTAATTGTTTTTACCTTGATATGTTATTTAATCGGGTCGACGTGATGAAGCAATGGATGACCCGGTAGGCTAACACATGGAGAGAACTGTTTTATGCTTAATTATCAGTTTATCACTTATCACACATCATCAACTTGAAAATAACTTCCATCCATCCTCAAAAACAAAAACAAAAAATACTTTCATCCTATTTTTCTTGTTCAGTAAACATGTCGCTAGTCAAGACTGATTCCATGTCTCGTACAGATGGTGCATGATGCTATTCTTCCTTCTCCAGATATCATAGTGCTTATTGAAGATATCCGTCATCTTCTTGTCCTTTTGTCTAGTAAATTAAGTTATTTTAGCAGAAAATGTGACGTTATAATTCACAAAATTGCATCATTTTCCAAGTATCTTGTTAATCCAGCCATGTGGACTGGAATTTTCCCTCACTGGATCATTAGTGTCATGAAGGAGGATGAAGTAGCCAGACGGACTTTGCTGTAAAACTCGACTTTTGTTTGAATGAATCTTTCCGTTTCCCGGGAAAAAAAAAAGTCAAATTTTTTATACCTTATTCCCGTAATTTAAGAACTTTAAACTTTTTAATATTGTATCATAATATAAGACTTTTTTCTTAAAAAACCAACAAATTTTATTAATCAACCAAGTCCGCTTAAAACATCGGTAATTACATTATTCGGGGTTGTGCTCCCACTCAATGACACCTAATGAGTCAACTCCTAGTCGAGCCAACAAATGAAAGCATGACATTACCGTGACGCTTTAACAAATCGAATCGAAGAAAAACCGATCGCCTCCATAACTCGGTCCCCGCAACAAGCTACCAAAAGAAGAGAAATCGTCTTTCGATGGGTTAATCATCGAACACAAATCAAGTTGTCGCTCTCCACCTCAAAGTAGATAACCCATTCTCCGGCCCTTCACCAAAGCCACGAGGATTGCTCTCACTCCAAAGATCATGATCTCAATGCATGGGTCGATGCGAAAGGAATAGGCCGCCAAAATAGATCCCTGATGGTCCCGAAATATAAGGTCTATCCCTGACGCATGTGACATAGCAGAGGCATCAACATTGCACTTAATCATCCCATCTGCGGGTTTGCCCAGTGGTCCCTTAGATCCTGTTGTTGGACTGCATTAAGCGCCGGAGTGGCCTGTTTGAACTCCCTTGCTGCACTAAGTGCCGAAGAACAAACACGAGATACATACACCGTCTGATTATCGTAGATCGCACTGCATCGCGCCTTCCAAATATGCCACATCACCCACACAACCTCTGCCTATTCTTCTGACGACAACATGTCCAGGAGAAACATAAAGTAACCCTTAAAGTCCGGAGCTCTCCCTAGCGATGCCAAGCTTCCAAAAGGCGACTGTTCCCACACCCTTGCCGCCATCTCGCATTCAAACAATATGTGTGTCAGCGTCTCTTGTGCAGCCCCACACACTGAGAAATGACCATCTCCCAAGTTTCCCTTAGCCAGGCTACAAGCCACATGCAAGGAGTCATGCATGCACCTCCACAGAAAATGCTGAATGCGAAGCTGAACCACAACACCCCAACATTGGCTCCACACTACATATGTTCCGCTAGATCCCGACACCACCTCCCCCGCCAGACCCGGTCTGCATAAAGATAAGGTTAGCCGATAGCCAGAGTTAACCGAGTAGATTCTCCGACGCTCGTAATGCCAGATGCGTCTATCCAAATGCCTTCCTTGCGTTTATTGGAGTACGTAAAATCGTTGCCAATAAAACATTTTTAGAATATCAATAGAACATTTATTATAGAACATTTATTATACAAATAAATTTGTATAATAAAAAAATAGAACATTTATTATACAAATTTTCTATCGCCTCTAATTTATTAAATATTAGGATATAAAACTAAAAAGAAGCTACTTTGATAGAATAAAGTAAAGAATGTGGATAAAGTGCAATTAACTAATTATATATACAAACATGGTACCATGCATTACGCAAAGTTTATCCGGTATACAATACTATTAATTCTTTATTTTATTTTATCAAGGATTACGAGGAATAACAACCTATATATATATAATAATGTATGTACAAGTAGTAGTATATATTAATAACAACGTACATTATTTTATTTTGTATACAACACACGTGAATTTTCCTATCCCCGGCCGCCTCACATGCACTCTAAACAACCACCAACATAGAGCCCCCACCCCCGCTACCCCGCCCTTCACGACTCACGAGAGAACTGAAAAAAGAAAAGAAGGAAAAAAGAACAAAGTTGAAAAGGAAACCCCAAATCGAAACTCAAACACATTTTTTCCTTTTACTCTCCACTTTTATTAATCTATTTTCATGAAAATTAATATGTCGACATTTCTTTTACTCTTCCAAACATTGTTTGTATAATATGGATAATTGTGGTGGTTAAAATGAATGTAGCAACAGCAGTGTTAATAGCTAGTTTGAAGAATTCACACACACATCACACAAAGCCGCCACTGCTTCAAGGAATAACCATACCTCGTGTGCTCTGTTTGTCGGCAGCTGGGTTCATGATGATTCCTATCCTTCTTATCAAGCTTCCGGTTGCCCCGCTATTGACCCGGAATTCAATTGTCAAGCCTATGGTCGACCCGATTCCGATTATCTCAAGTACCGTTGGAGACCTGCTAATTGTGAACTCCCCAGGTACCTACTTTACCTATTCCTTTTCATTCTTCTTTTACCTTTTCTTTTCCTGGTTAAAATAAAGCGACACGAACACCTTTTTTTCATAGGGGCGTACTTCATTTAATAAGTAATTCATCATAATAAATGTTATAATTAAAGTTGTAAGGTGTGTGTTTTTTATCAAGTTACAATATGTATTTTTTCTTGAATGTATTTTGATGATTTTTTTATTCCTACATGCCATGAAGAAGGTGAGGTAAAGATGTTTGATTTCAAAGTTGGTGAATAACCAATCTTTTTTGTTGTAGGAGGTGAATCAGGTGATACTATATTACTATTAGTTTTGAAGCTAACTTTTATTAAATAAATCTTCTCAAAAAAAAAAAAACTTTATTTAAATAAATAATAATCATAAAAACGAAATATATTTATATTTAAACGGACCCACAGTAAAATAAAATAACTTTTCCACATCAAATGTGAGTGCGGTTAAATTCTAATTACCATGTATTTATACAAACAAGCTATATTTAATTAATAATTATATCATTGGAAATACATTTTTCTGTGGTATAATTAATTAATTAACATGTGATTGCTATAACAAGTCTTGATCTCCATCACAATCACAAACTCTATGCTTTACGAATTTGACGTTTTTACTTATTTCTATTTGGAAACAAATTCCAAAAAAATTAAAAAAATAGAAGCTGATAACAATTTTGGAATAAAAACAAATATATATTGAATAAAGTGTGTTTTTATTTGAATTGGCGGGATAGGTTCGACGGAGTTGATTTTCTCCAGAAAATGAAAGGAAAGAATGTGATGTTTGTGGGAGATTCACTAAGTCGCAACCAGTGGGAGTCATTGATTTGCTTACTCTCAGCTTCTGTCCCTGCTTCACCAACCCAATTGCTCCGAGGGGACCCACTTTCTACCTTTAAGTTCCCGGTAAGCGCGTGTCATCACACTAAACCTATTTTCGAGGCAAATCAAAGTCATATTTTTATTCTGTATTGAAACTGTGTGGTTCAGATTGAACCATATGATAACTCCATACCGATTGAGTCATCATATAAAAACTTCGAACCAAGCCATACCACGACGACCCCACTCCTCACCCGGTTAGAGGATTCCATAAGGCCCACACCATGAATGTTGTGATGCTACGATAAATAAATATTGTGTGGTGTCACTAAAGGCATCTTATATTGATTTGTATAATAATAATAATAATAATAATTGTTGTTGTATATATATATATATATCACAAAATTAATGATGATGTGAATTTGTTGGTGTTTCTAGGAATATGGGGTGACAGTATCATTTTACAGGGCACCATATTTGGTAGACATCGTGACGCAAGAGGGGAAGAGGGTGCTGAAATTAGATGAAATATCAATAAATGCAAATGCTTGGAGGGGTGTGGATGTGATCTCATTTAACACTGGACATTGGTGGACACACAAAGGATCTCTTCAAGGGTATTACTCTATTCTTTGTGTTTCTTCAGAAAAATGCATATTACTTATATTATCCTTTACTTCAATCATGTTCTATACCTTATGTGTTTCACAATAAAGTGATATGTATTTAAAGCTTCACGAAAAAGGGTTGTGATAAGAGCGTGCTTACGCTACAGTTAAACTATCCTCTTCGGGTAATTCGTCTAACCCAAGCCTAGCTATAATATCCTAACTTGGACCTGTTCTAAAAAAGTCGAGCTATTTCGAATTGTTAGTTGACATCTGAATTTACACATGGGAATCATGTACATCTATTACCAAAAACAAGTCATTTATGGGTATTATTGAAGAAACACAAGAATTGTTGTTTAAGATTCAGATAAGGAAAAAAACAAAATGCAGGTGGGACTTAATGGAATCAAGTGGGGTTTGGTATGAAGATATGGATCGTTTGGTTGCTCTGAATCAAGGTCTAAGAACATGGGCTACTTGGGTTGATGCTAATATTGACACTACTAGAACCAGACTTTTCTTTCAAGGCATCTCTCCTACTCACTACAAGTATGTCTTCTTCTCTTTCTTTCTCTCTATTTTAATTTAAAACGGCTATGACTCGGTACGTATCTTCATCATATCTTTCGCTATACATTTATACAACACATCAGTAGCTAGGTCCTACGTTTTTAAGTGCTCGCTTAAAAAAAAGGAAATTTATTTAAAAGCACACAGGTGATGATTCTCTTAAGAAACTTTGACCTGAGTGATTACGGTTAAAAGGGTTTGATTTTGTGTGTAAAAATGAAGGGTTTTTAGATGAAGAGTCCCTTTAAATGAAGAGATGTTGGCCAAGTCGCTCTTTAAATGAAGCACTTTCTAAAAAAATTGGGCCATATGTCTGCACAAAAAAAAATACACCGAAAATATATAAAGATTACCAATTTTTTTTTTAATTCTTTTATCTCGCTTCTTTCTTCACGAAGAACATTTAAGAATATATAAATTGTTTTATTGGGTTGGATATTTTTTTTTAAGAATCGGCCTATATATAAATTTTTTTATTGGGTTGGGTATTTTTTTTTAAAGAATCTAGGCTATTTGTTATCAAAATCGAACTTTTAATATACGATTTTTTTATAAATCGATCGGATTAACTCTATAAATTTTTTTTTCTGATAAGCAAAACACGTATCGACGCTGTATCGGGATTCATTGCCAGTAAGACCGCTCGCTTTGGCTTGTGATAGGGCGCCCTGCAACACATTGATCATAGTGGACACGTGTCGAAAACGAGTCATACATTTAATGAAAAATGTAGCTTGCATCCGTATTTACTTTGATCTATCCAATTAGAGGAAAGCTATCATGCCGATGAATTTGAATCACACGGTTTCGATTCAGGTCGAGAGGAATAGTTATACATTCTATAAACACTCCCTAGGATATGAAATATGATGAGTAAGCATCATTCCCTCTCATTTTTTATTTTTTGCTCCTATCGGGGTTCACACAATGGTTTTCATTCTAGATTATAGTTTAACTCATCATTGCACTGACGCCACTCACAGATTCCTCTCATTTTGGTATACCCTCAAAATGATTGTTGTATATAGGATAAGGTTGTCAACTTTTAAAACTTAAAATAATGTAACTTGAAAAAATAAAAATAAAAGATGCTCCGATTAAAAACTGAAGTAGTAATTTTCCCTATAGGAATGATGAAAATTACACAATCAATTACCACAATGATAATCTAGGACCTAGATCAATCAATATATATAATTGTCATAAAAACTAGATAAACGTTGTGGCTATATCATTTCTCTTTTGCCTGTATCTAATTATGGTTGGGATTATGCTTAAATACTTATAAAAAGGTGTTACTATAAAAACTATTGCTTTTTATATACCCAATTCAAATCAATCAGCAAACTAAAACAACAGAAAAGACAAAACACAAGAAAAAAAAAATAGATGTGTCTACACACATTTTGATGAGAGGGACACCTTTTAAAGAAGAAAAAGGCTGAGCCGTCTGGTTTGTTTGATAAATTAGCTGTATTCACGAACTGTACCAGTCATATTTATTTAGAGGAGTACTGATATATCCACTATTTATTTTACCATAACATCCTATACAACATAATCAACACCATTTATTTTACTGAGACCCATCACTTTAATCCATTAAATAAATTATGTACTGAAATGTGCACTACACAAAATGTGTAGTTCACAAATCATTTCCCTTATTTATAGAGAGTGGTGGCAATTTGGTCCATCCGATTTGGCGTGAATTATTGTCCCCCTTATCCCTATGCCCTATGCCCTAGTTTGACCAATAATACATCATTTTTTTTCGCTTTTATCTGCAACAAACTTTATCTCCTAAATATGATAAATACGATTATTAAAAAAAAAATTGAGATTAATCAAATGTTAGCCCTTGCGATAGATAGTAAATCATTTAAAAACTCTATTGTAGAGATTTTAACACGAAAAATAACACATATTCTATTTTTTTATCAGAAACTGATTTTTGTAAAATTTTCTTTACATTTAACGATTAAATCTAGATTCAGAAATTTTCCTTTATATCTTCCTCAGTTATGTAAAAACAAAGAGTCTGATGCATTACATCTTAAATAAAGATTCTGTAAACTAGAAAAACATGTTTTTAAAACTGTATAATAGAGTATTCGTTAGAGCACTTGCACCAGATGCTCTAAATAAATACTTTATTTTACAGATTTAAATACACAATTTTATAGTTTACAATATCTCTATTCAAGATGAAATGCACTAGATTCTCTGTTTTATATAATACGCTAAATATATAAGAGCAGCAGTAGTGACACAATTATGGAGAGGTTCTTCTCTTTTGTTGTTAGAGTACTTGCAGTAGATACTGTAAATCATTTAAAAACTCTATTATAGAGATTTCAACAGGAAAAATAACACTGCAACATATATTCTATTTTTACTGTAAACTACAGATTCTGTAAAATTTCCTTTACATCTAGCGCATTCATCCAGATTCTGTAAATTTTCCTTTATATTTTCCGCACTATGTAAAATAAAGAGTCTGATGCATTTCATCTTAAATAAAGATTCTGTAAACTAGAATAATGTGTTTTTAAAACTGTATAATAGAATATTTGTTAAGAGGTTCTGATGCGGGTGGTCTTAGAATAGAGTACTCATTTCACCAAAAAGCAAAATAACGGAGAGGAAATAGAGAATCTTTTGTAGAGATTAATCTATCACATTCTCTATATTTAGACAATCAAACTGAACATGGTCCGAAGAAACACAGCCAAACAAAACTATAAAAAAAATATAGGACCTTAAAAAAAATTATATTAATAAAAAAATAGATACATTTATACAGAAAACTAGGAAGGAAAAATATATCACTAGATTAAAGTTTAATATTATTTGAGATATTTTATTGTGCAACGGTTGTAATAAAGTTGTATTAAGTGACATATATTAAAGCATTTTATTTTACTTTCTTTCACATAATACATTTTTATCGTGTGTGAGATATTAAAAATTAACAGTCGTAATGTATGACACTTCATACAATCTTCCTACAAGTGTTGTATCGTGAAAATTTGTCATATCATTTTAATAAATATCCAAAGAAAAATTATCACCATTACAACATTTAATCACACACACATTATTCCCACAATCCTTCTACATTTTTCCTCCATTCATCTTCTTCCACATCACCATTTTGTCAGCATAGAATATGCAATTTCTCCACTACTCATTACGCTTGCTCTAAGAAATTCTACAGAATCTGGATAAATACTGTAGATATAAAGTAAAATATACAGAATCTGTATTTAACAGTAAAAAATAAAGTATCTCCTGCAGTGTTATTTTTTCATTTGAAATCTTTAAAATACTTTTTCATTTGAAATCTTTAAAATACGAGCCAAGAAGTATTTAAAGTATCTACTGCAAAGTCATCTTTTAAAAGATCTTATACGGGTCTTTCTTTATATACAGGTCACACTGTGTTTAGAGGAAATTTACAATTTTTAACCAACATCATCATGATCAAGATTATTAGAAGTCCGCTTAGCAAATAAGGGAAAAAATCAGTAACATTATAACAAGATTTAATACACCGGAATAAAAAATTCTGACCCCATATTTGATAATCCTGTTGCGTCATAAAATATTATGGTCGTTCTTTGCACTAGACATGGATTCATTACTAACTTTTAGAACATGAAACACATAAATGGAAGCAATAAGTTATACTAAAATATTTCTAATTCAGTGTGACTTAAAACATGTCCGGTCGTAGATAGAAGTTGTCTGGTTTCTGTTGTCCTCCTACTCCCCTCTTCTGGTTTTTTATTAATCTTATAAGTATGTCAATTTCTCATTCTTGAATAATGTTAATGTGTGAGTGATTCAGACGTGGTAATCCTTAACGAACATATCAAGCATTACCCTGTAACAAGCATGAGTTTGTAATCTTTCTTTCTTTTTTTTCTTTTTTTTTTTGGTTTTTGAAAGGAGTCTGTAATCTTAAAGAATTCATCTTGTGAAGGATTCAAATTAATTCATATATATTTGACATCTTGTGATTTTATAAGATTTATCAATCACGGAGTTATATAATGTTGAAGTATAAGCCTTGGGCTTATGAGTTATATTTGGGCCTAGTTATTATGATCTGTTTTGTAATAAGTTAGATAAGCCCAAGTATCTAGATAAGGATGAGTTAGTTATTCTGTTAGATCTTAAGTGCTGATATAATGATGTAATTCTGAACATTGGGGGTAATGAAACAAGATTAATCTTATCTTCATTTTCTAAGTTGGTATCAGAGCAAACTGGTGGAAATGTCCACCGGAGATCCATCTCCGCCCAGAAGTGGCCAATCTGAGCCAATCACCACCGCTGATCTTTCTCTTCCGATTCCTACACCTACTCTCATCACTGAACGAGCTGCACCCTCTGTTCTTCGAGCTGATCCCAGTACCATTTCCTTGTTTGGTTCTCTACCGGCCCAGCTCACCATTCCCACACTAACACCTACTGTCGGCGTTCATCCTTCTCCTCCCCCTTCATCTCCTACACCTGTGATCACACCTTTTGGCGGGACGCTGAATCAGTCCTGCAGTGTCAAACTTGATCGACGAAACTATCTATTGTGGAAGTATTCAATCCTTCCAGTCATTCGTGGTCACAAGCTTGATGGTCACCTGTTTGGCACAACTCCACCGCCACCACAGGTTGTCCAAGGCACCACCGGTCTTGAAATCAACCCAGCGTTTGAAGCTTGGCACACCACCGACCAACTCTTACTTGGATGGCTTATTGGATCCATGACTGAACAAGCCCTGCAAGAGATTATAGGTTGCACAACAGCTGCTGAAGTTTGGCGAACATTGGAAACCTTGTTTAACAGCCAAGCACAAGCCCGTATTCTTGAATATAAAGACGCATTGACCAAATCGGAGAAAGGAACAAAGAGTATGGCCGACTATCTTGCGCTCATGAAGAGTTATTCTGACAATTTGGCTGCAGCAGGTCTCCCTATTCCTAATTCTGAGCTTGTTCTTGCAACTTTGGGTGGCCTCCCTAGAGAATATGAATGCATGGTTGTGAATATCACCTCCGGGGTCACCTCACTTATCCCCGGCGGAGTACAAGCTCAACTTCTTACTCATGAACGCCTAATTTTGCGCTATAACACTCCAAAGATCAACCTTGCAAATCCCAAAGCAAATCTTTGTGTTCACACAAATCGAATGCTAGCGAAATCGATCCCAGAGGCACGCGAGGATCACCACCTGGAGGTAATAGAGGAAGAGGAGGATCTTATAGAGGCGCGGGGCGTGGGCGATCTAATGGACGGACAAATCACCCAATGGCAATCAAGGTCCAAGACCAACTCGCCAAATCTGCGAAGGTTGGCCACATTCTTCGAGAGTCTTGGCATCGGTTTGAAAGCAGATTTTGTAGCACTCTATCGCAAAGCAACTCCACAAGCCAAGCAAGTGTCTGCTTATCTTGCAACCCCAGAAACAATATGCGATCCATCTTGGTACCTTGACAAAGTGGAGCTAGCAACCATGTGACATCGATTTGAATAATTTGAGCCTGAGTACTCCTATGATGGATCGGATGGTTTGGTTGTTGGTAATGGTGAGAAGCTACAAATAACACACACTCGGTTTTGCTAGTATTCTAGTACCACACACAACCCTGCTTTTGAGTAATGTGCTATGTGTCCCTAAAATTGCTAAGAATCTGCTAAGTATTTCTCAATTACTTACTGATAATGATGTTTATGTTGAGTTTACTGATTCTGGTTGTTGTGTGAAGGACAAGGAATCCAGAACTACCCTGCTGGAAGGACAGCTTAAAGATGGTTTGTATCAAGTTCAAGAGGTGCCAGTTCTCTCCAATCCTCATCAGTCTCCAGTCCAGTCCAATAAGTCTGTTTTTGTTGTTAGTGCTGCCAAGTCTCTAGAACTCTGGCATAGAAGGCTAGGGCATCCTTCGATTAAGTGCTAAAGAATGTTCTAAAAGTTGTAATCAATCTTTTGATATCAATGAAACTTTTCCTTCTGTGAAGCTTGTCAAATGGGCAAATTGCACTCCATACCTTACACATCATCACACTGTGTCTACCATGCCACTGGAGCTTATCCATACAGATTTGTGGGGCCATCCCAAGTCAAATCAGTAAATGATACTCCTACTATATATCCTTTGTTGATAATTTTAGCGATTTACTTGGATTTATCCTCTAAAGTACAAATCGATGCTCGACATGTTCCTCAAATTTAAGGTCCTTGTTGAAAATCAACCAATCTAAAAATCAAACAGCTCCAGTCTGACTGGGGTGGAGAATTTAGGTCCTTTGAGTCTCATCTCAGTCAGTTTGGCATACATTTCAGGCATCCATGCCCACACACACATCCTCAAAATGGGACTGTTGAAAGAAAGCACAGACATATTACAGAAACTGGTTTGAGTCTCCTAGCACAAGCCTCTCTGCCTATGAAGTATTGGTGGAACAGCTTTGAACATGCTGTCCATCTAATCAACATACTCCTACTCTCTCGCTTCTTGGACAAATCTCCTTTGAAATCCTTTATAAAAGGCTACCTGCCTATTCCAGTTGTAGAGTCTTTGGTTGTGCTTGTTACCTCTCTTCTAAGGCCCTATCATACTCACAAATTCCAAAGATCACACACAAAGCAGTTGTACCTACCTGTGGCTCACTCTCTCATCACAAAGGTCATTTATGTCTTGATCCTAGTGGTAGGATCTATATCTCTGTAGATGTGACTTTTAATGAAAAGTTTTTCCTTACAAGAGTCAAAACATACCTCAGACAGTAACTCAACCACAAGTCACAGAACAATCCAACCCTGGTTTTACTCTTAACCAATTCCATGTGCTGGCATCTTTAGATCCTGATACAAACCACTTGGAGCAGTCACCAGCAGAGAATACTACAAGTGAGAGAAATGAGTGCACAACATCTTCACCACTGCCTCTGTCTCCTTGTATACAAACATCTGGGTCCAAGACTTAACTCAGCAATCACACACCATCTAAAGTGGTTCTACATCATCTAAGAGCACCACGATGCAGGTGTCCGAAGTGCGACTTAATGAGGTTGTTGTTCCAGTTCAACCTGTCAATCAGAACAGGGCACCTGTTCACCCTATGCAAACAAGAGCAAAAAGTGGGATCTACAAGCCAAAGAGGTTCTCTGGACTAGCTCAAAGACAACCCTATCCAAGTCAAGTAGAACCCACAAAAGTTGCTGATGCACTTGCTGACTCAGATTGGAAAAAGGCAATGGAGGAAGAATATAAAGCACTGAGAGATAATCACACATGGGATCTAGTGCCACCAGATTCCTCACAACATATAGTGGGCAACAAGTGGGTATACAAGCTAAAACTCAAGCCAGATGGCAGTGTCTTGAAGCATAAGGCAAGACTTGTGGCAAAGGGGTTCCATCAACAGCCAGGGATAGACTATAATGATACATTTAGTCCAGTTGCAAAGTCATCTACAATCAGGGTTGTCCTGTCACTTGCTGTTCAAAAACACTGGCCAATTCAACAGGTAGACATCAACAATGCATTCTTGAATGGTACTCTACATGAGACTGTTTTTATGGCTCAGCCAGAGGGGTTTGTGAATCCTAACAAACCTTCACATGTCTGCAAACTAAACAAGGCATTATATGGCCTTAAGCAAGCCCCTAGGGCATGGTTTGATGAAATGAAGAATCAGTTATTGAAGTGGGGCTTCAGGCAATCAGTATCAGATAGCTCCTTGTTTATATTCAAGCATGATCAGACTGTGTATGTCCTTGTCTATGTAGATGATTTCTTGATCACAGTCAACTCATCTGATGCTATCCAAAAGTTTGTTGGAGTGCTAAATACTAAATTTCCTCTTAAAGATCTAGGTCCTATCTCACATTTCCTAGGGATGGAGGTTCATAGGACTGCTGACACACTTGCTCTCTCTCAAAAACAGTATGCACTACAGTTATTGGACAAGATGGATATGGGAAATCTGAAACCAAGTCCAACTCCTATGATCTCTGGGAAGATTCTGAGACCTGATGAAGGGGAGCCACTACAGAACCCTACACCTTATAGGAGTGCTATTGGAGGGTCTGCGATGATTTGACCTTTACAAGGCCTGATCTATCCTTTTCATTAACACTCTGTCACGAGTTCATGCATGCTCCCACCTCGAACACCGGAAGGCTCTAAAAGGTCTTGAGATACATCAAGGGGGAGTTCATCTGGGCACGGTGTTCAAATCTTACGGTAACTCAAAATTCAAGGCTTCTCGATGCAGATTGGGTGCAAATCCCTTTGACAGAAAGTCGATGTGAGCTATTGTGTTTTTCCTGGGGCATTCTCTGAGTCTCCTGGTCATCTAAGAAACAACGGTGGTGTCCAGTCCAAAGATCGAATCGAATATAGAGCTCTTGCTCATTTGGCACCAAGTGTTATGGCTCGATCCTTACTCGAGAGAAATGCATATCCTCCTTCCCAAAAAACCACAATTTGTCTGAAGTGACAATATTGGAGCCGAGTCACGGCTCGAGAATCCAGTGTTCCATGCCCGTACAAAACATATAGAGATCGATGTTCATTTTGTCAGACACCATGTTCTAGCTGGTCATCTGCAAGTCTCACATGTATCATCAATGGATCACCGGTGATTGCCTTACTAAACCGATGGTTTGGAGCACGGTTTACTTCTCAAGATTCAAACTCAATGTGGAACACTCCCCATTTAGTTTGAGGGGGGCTGTTGAAGTATAAGCCTTGGGCTTATGAGTTATATTTGGGCCTAGTTATTATGATCTGTTTTGTAATAAGTTAGATAAGCCCAAGTATCTAGATAAGGATGAGTTAGTTATTCTGTTAGATCTTAAGTGCTGATATAATGATGTAATTCTGAACATTGGGGGTAATGAAACAAGATTAATCTTATCTTCATTTTCTAAGTTATAAGAAATGCAGACTTAATATTCTATATAATCAAATCATATGTACAGATTCCCCACTTTAGATGTCCAAAATTGAAGTCCGGATAAGACAACCGCATTCGAAGTGTTCTCGGCACATTATTGATATTTTAATCAATATACCTCATATTTTGCCAGTGAAACTTATCAAAGTTGTTAAGCTGAGGCGTCAGGACCATGAACTCATGGGGTTCGGGCCCCACCGTGTTCGTGTAGATATAAAATCTACTATATGTGGTAATTTCGTATCAGTGGAAAAAAAACCAATATACCTTATATTTTGATTAAAGCTTAAAACGGATTAACATATTATGAGATTATCACGATAAACTCGATCATCTTGCGTATAACTACTTGCACAATAAAAGTATTATGGTTACATATACATCTTAGAGATTCAATTATGTATATCTAAATGTATACGGTAAGTAAATAATAATTTGATTAATAAGGAATTTTAATTTATCAATAAAAGTAATAACAAATTTGTCTTTTCGGGTACTAAGTTAACACATTTTCCTATGCTGTAAATTGTTAGATGCATCACATGTATACAAGAAAACAAATACGCCGCCTGTAAGTCATTCTAGTTATTTGAATTTGAGTTATAATATACTCCATCTGTTCTAAAATAATTGAAAGAGTTGATACAGATTAAGGATGTGAGTTAATACTTTAAATCTAGCTTCAAAATGACTACTCCCTCCGTTCATAAACTATCGCAAATGTAAAAAAACACACAAATTAAAGAGATGGATTAATACTTTGACTTTAATATCAAAATAATAGTCTTCAAAGAATAAATAAAAATAACATTAACACCATTTGAATATAGTTAATACCCTCAAAAAATATATATATAGCTAATGTTGTTTTTCCATTCTCTCACGCCTTAATAAATAAGGGTGGATTTAGAAAATCACAATCAATAGTGTATTGAAATATAACTTTGATAAATAAAATTTTTTCCTTTTTACGACTGCGACAATTAATTAGAAACATGCGGAATATATTATAGGACAAAATAAGTATTATTTTATCGTCATGCATTAAAGAAAGACTTCAGCATCGAGATCTTTCTAAGAGAATCTTTCATTTTACGAGTTTAAATACATATTTTCTAGTTTACAGAATCTCTATCTAAGATGAAATGCATCAGATTCTCTATTTTACATAATATGTTAGATTTAAAAGAAAATTTACAGAATCTGGATAAATGCGGCAGATGTAAAGAAAATTTTACATAATCTGTAGTTTAAAGTAAAAATATAGAGTATCTGTTGCAATGTTTTTTTTCCTAAATCTGAATATTGAAATATTTAAAATTCAGGTTTTAAAAAAATTACAGTATCTACTGCAAGTGTCACAATTTGTTACACACTAAAATTCTCCGGGTAATAATTTCCCCAATCGTAGGTGGGTGTCGGCCATGTTTGCATGTATTATTCCCGCCGACAACGTTTTCCCTTATTCTCAGTCGGTGGCGGCACTTAAAAAAAAAAACTTAAACAACCTCCCTGTTTGAATGTGATTTTTTCGTTTTAAAAAAAAAATGTGATTTTTATTTTAACAAAAGAACAAAAATTAGTTCTAATTTTTAAATTTGCATCTTTTGTATTACTGGTTTACTTTTCAAGGATTTATTGTTAAAAAAAACAATTTGAACATAGAAATATACACATAGGACAGAAGATTTTTTTCCGGATAAAAATGACATGTCTTTATTCCACTGTGATTTAAATTCTCTCGTATTCAACTACCAAAACGAATATATCTTTTGATCTGATTGTTGAAATATGGTAATTCTTACCTCACATTTTTCTTTTTTCCGTCCTCTTTATTTAGACATCTAATTTGATATATTTTCAACTTTATTTTTTAGATCATTTTTGTAAAAAAACACATAAATAGTAGAATATTAAAACATTGGATTTAAGGTCGGTGTCACTGCATCAAACGGTGGATTTGGAGTTATAGACATTGGATTTGTCCTTATCACCCACTTTATATTTCCACTATACTGATTCTTATTTTTTCCTTCTTTTTTATCC
This sequence comes from Gentiana macrophylla, assembly GCA_026214975.1. NCBI lineage: Eukaryota > Viridiplantae > Streptophyta > Magnoliopsida > Gentianales > Gentianaceae > Gentiana > Gentiana macrophylla. The sequence goes on from CM047805.1 coordinate 165,041,166, forward strand.
TTTTAAACCACTTCCCCAATTTTCAATAACGTCGTCATCCCGATAAATATTGCCACGACAAAACCGGGCTACAAACCGGCCATGAGACTAATATGTTCAACACACAAATTCTCTATTTTGTAATTTCAACTACTATCTTTTCGAGTTTTCAAAATCTCTATCCAAAATAGAATATATATCAGGATCTCTGTTTTACAGAATATGGATGAATGCGGTGAAGAAATGCGATATATATAGGGGGAATTGAAAATATGTACCTTTAGGTAAAAATTGTTTGTTTTGTATACCCCTATTTTTAATTATTACAAACATAACCCCGTCGAAATACTCGGTAGGGACAGACAATTTGACATTAAAACCTAATATATTGTCATGTGGGACAGAGTTCTACTTTTCATCATTAGTAAGTTTAAAAAACACGTCACGAAAAAGATTTCTCACTCAAATCAATTAAAATTCCATATATATATATATATATATATATATATATATATATATATTATTTTTTTGCAAATTGTCGGAGAAATAAAAGAAGTCAACAATTAATTTTCCTCAACCTTTTTTTCTTCTTCCTCCAACCCCCATCAAACCACCGGCGACCTAAAAACATGGTGGGAAATTAATTCCACAATATACGTTACAGACCCAAACCCGACTTCTGTTCTCTTCATCCCTCTCTCTTTTTCCTCAATTTATGTCAATTTACAGACCCAAACCCGTCTTATTCATCATCTAAAATCCGTTTTTCTTCAGCAAATCTAAAGTTTAGACTTGGACCTTCTGCATTTGGTTCTCCAATCTATCAAGCATTAGTTAGTTTGATGTAATTTAGTTCGAATATTCCAGAAAGAAGTGTCAACTGGTGGAGAAATTCATGAATAAATTTGGGTCTGTAAATTGTCATATATTGAGGAAGAAATTTGGGTCTGTAATTTTTCATATATTGAGGAAGAAGAGGGAGGGAGGAAGAAGACGGAGGAGGAAGAGATGAGGGAGAAACACAATCACTGCGAAGAAAGTGTTTTTGATCGACGATTTTTTTTTTCCAATCACAACGATGTAATTAATAAAAAAATATTTCGGCCCTGAATAAAAAAAAAAACCGGAATTTTTAACTCTGGTAAGTGAGAAAAGTTCTTTCAAGGCGTGTTATTTAGTCCGTCTCAATGAAAAATAACTCGCACTCATTCGTAATATATCCCATCCCGAATATCAAATTGCCTCGTCCTACCGCGTATTTTAACGGGTTATCTTGTAAGAATTAAAAATAGATGATATAAAACAAACTATTTTTAGCCAAAGGTATATATTTTGAATTTTCGTCATATATATATATATATATATATATATATAAGGGGACCTTTGTCAAAATATTAAGAGAAATTTTACAAAATCTCTATTTTACGGTAAAAAAAATAATAATAACAAAGTATGTGTTGTCTTTCACCATGTTTGATATGTTTTCTCATCCTGTCATAACAGCCCAAGTGAATGGAGTACAACCGGTGCAACTACAGGCAAAAGCTGTTACGGCGAAACATCACCGATGACCAGCACCGGCACCAGTTCCGGCTACCCGGGGACATACCCGGATCAAATGAAAGTGATAAATGAAGTCCTGAGTTTGATGAAAATCCAACCATACCTTCTTGACATAACATTGCTATCAACAATGAGAAAAGATTGTCATCCCTCTATTTATAGCGGTGATTTGACTCCTGAACAAAGGGCTAATCCTGATCATTCTGCTGATTGTAGCCATTGGTGTCTTCCCGGTTTGCCTGATACTTGGAATCAGCTTTTTTATACTACTTTGTTTTTTTGAAACTTTTTTAGTCGAAAAATATTAGAGTCACATATCGTTCATAACCATTTAAAATGGATTTTATAAATGCATTTTGTTTTGATTTATTTCCTATATTGTTGTCAACGATGCAACACATTATAGGGGAAGTATGAAATTTGGTTTTATATTAGGAGATAGTTCTATGTATATTGTGAAGATAATATAAATCACTATTCTGTTATGCAAAGGGAGAAGGATGTAGTTTATGAACATTTTCTGCAATGCTCTTTGTGCAATTTGAATTTTACAGGTGTTCAAGAAAATTGTTGTTGTCGTTTTTTCTTTTTCACAAGCCTTTGTCCTTTTGTCCAACAACGCAACGAGACTGGATTATGGACTCCCTTTTTGTAATTTGGGCTTAGGTTCTCTACTACTGCATATCCTATATTGGGCCCAGCTCATGGTCATATCCACAATTTCCTTCATTTACATACTTTGAATTTAAAACCCACTAGGCTAGATATTTTTAATTTTATTTTATCAAAAATGAAAGTTTTATTAATATCGAAAAATAGTTACAACAAAACTAACCACAGCTAGACTGGAAACGCGGTCAAACGCCGCATTACAACACGGCCAAGAGCCGTACTACTACAACGCGGCCAAAAACCGCACTACAAACCGGCCTATTGCCGGACTAGCACAAACCAACACGAACCGAAAAAACAACATAACAAAGCCAAAAGAATAGATCGGGCGGAGGTCTTTGAGCGAGAAGAGAAAAGTTCTCATAAAGATAAGGCGCTCAGACACATGAATCCTCATGGGCAATCTATTACCCGAAAAACACAGAAACAAACTATACAACTAAAAGAAAACAAACAGATACATAAAATTACATAAAATAAAATAGATTTCCCTCCAAATCAGAGCTGGAAACTCCTCCAGAAGCACCACCGCCGCTGGCTAGCTACTCCACCCACACACCACCGAGAGCCGCCACCAGAATAGAAAGATCCCGTAAGAAAAGCTAACCTCTCCACCCAGTAAACGACCGACGGGAGGAAACGAAGGCTGATCAGAAATAACATTCAAACGCCGGTGACACCAAGCGAAATCCGAGGGCCTCACTCCATATCCATACAGGACAGCCATAGATCTAGCCGCTCCCACCACATACAAGCAAAAATCTTGTAGAGAAAGGTGATGAGGGACTAAGCTTCAGATGTGATGAAGCCAAAGACCACAAAACGCTTCAAAATCGGAAAAGAAACCAGTAGATCTGAGATGAAGGAGGTTCTGGCCAAGTTCCGGTCAAAAGCAAAAGCACCCGCCGACCCAAGCCATGGAAGGCGCAACAATGAAGGAGAACCGTTGTAGTAGAAAGGAGAAGAACAAAAGAAGAGGGAAGGAAAGGAAATAAAAAAGAGGGCTGGACGCTGGCAGCCTAATGCCACCGGCGTCGGGAAGCTGCAGAGTTTGGAGGTCGATATAGAGGGGAAAAAAATCCTCTTAACTGTTAGTCTTAGTTATCTTTCTGACGGGTGTCGGATTAGGACTCGGCCACGTGTCGCCCCATGGACAAATAAACAATAAATAAGGTGAGAAAATGAAGACAATTAGGGGCTAGAAACCCTAGCTAACACTTCGTTATAAAGACCTTTATTCCCATAAATGAGGGGTATCTAGTCTGCCGAGCACCACATATGGCCCACCGCAGGTCGGTTAGGGCTCCATAGAGCCAGAGCAGCGCAGCTCAGGCGAAGGCATAGTTCGAAGCTCTCCGCAGGTTGGATAGAGCTGATCACCACCTTACTCCACGCGGGTGATGTTATATAAATAAAGGAAGAATCCCCCTCCATTATGACTCTGATTCAAATTATCTGATATAGTTAAAGATATCCCTGAAATTACGAGATAGATGCGTAAATCAAGCCTCCGTCGGTTATGGGTGAGAATCCCAAAAGGACACGATACACGCATAACCTAAGGCACAAATGTTCCCTATATAAACGGTCTTTAGAACTACGGCAGACTTGATTCTTGAATAATCCCAGGGTACATAGACAACTTGAGAAAAACATTCTCAGGCTCAATCTAAATTTAAACACAAACACCCCTCTTTTTATTCATTATTCTCGTTTTTTGGATCTTGATCAATGTCTCTGAGTTTTTAGGCCCGGATATTACGGACGATGATCCAAAGATCGCTACTTTCAATTACAAGTGTTTGTAGACTTTATCAACAAAACGATGTAGTTTTTTTGCTTAAAGCCCTCGGTATCCGGAACTCACTGGTCCGACTAAAAAACGATGTAGTTTTTGATAATAAATAAATTATACAACTAGATTGTTTCAAATTTTGAGTGTGTGGTTATATCACTAGTATTTAAGAGATCGCTTGAGGCTAGCAGAAGAGAGAATCTTTGCTCAAAAAATGTTACCTTTGTTTTCTTTTCATCATAGGGCTGAGAAATTTTATCCTAAATTTCAATTTGTACATCATCTTCATTTTCTTTTTGTGTCTTTTGTTTTGTTGTTTGATCTTTCTGCCGGAATTATTTAAGCTTTTTCCGGTGGTGCTCTAGCCTTGTCCCGGAGGTAGTATATGGGCATCTCCAACAGGAATAGGGGTGTAATCGAATCGAGTTGAGTCGATACTGTCTGGGTTCGAGCTCGAGCTTGACTAAAAAAGTTCGGGCTCGAAACTCGGCTCGAGCTCGATCGAGCCTTAAAAAAGCAAGATCGAACTCGACTCGTTAAATACTCGATATAGCTCAACTCGGCTCGTAAGCTCGATTATTTTCCTAGAATTCATTTAATCTTTAATGAAATATGGCAAGATCGAGCTCGACTCGTCTAATACTCGACTCGAATACTATTTTTTTAATAATGAAAAATAATATTTTATAATAAATTTAATTAATTAAATAATTAATTTCAAGCTCGATTAAGTTCGCGAGCTACTCGATTAATATATTTTAAAACTCGAGCTCGGCTCGGTTAATTATTCGAGTAGCTCGACTCGAGTTCGAACTCGAAAAAAACCGAATGAAGTCGATATCTTTTGCGAAATCAAAGATCAAAGAATCTGCTAAAGAAATTTCAACTTCATTTACTGTTGCTAAACGGGAGCATGACCCGGTTTTGGTGGAATAGTGTTGCTTCAACGGTACACCATATCTTCAACACCATTTTGGTGCAAAAGCTTTCTCTCACACCAAATATGGAGTTGGGTCGACCCGGCACCAAATAACCATTTAACCTCCACTTCTTTATTTTATTTTTTTTTTCTTTTTTTACAAAACCAAATATCTTGACAATACATTTTTTTGTTATAATTTTTTTTTGATTTTATTTATTCCATTTATTAAAAAAATGTGATGTTCTTTTTGGACTATTATTTGGTGTATGATGGTTGGAGATGGTAGAAGATACTTGGTGAAATAGTTAGAGATGCCCCGATAGATGTCATCAGGAGCGGATGCACCCCAAAGGGCAGGGGCACTCACCCCCACGGATTCGGAAAATACACTACCATATATGTTATGTTTTTTTTTGCCTACCATGAAATTTATATTCGCCCCTATCGTCTATAATAATCCGTTAATTCGACATAAAACTTTTATCATGTAAATAAAAATACATAGCTACTGATGATGTCGGAAATATCACCAACAAGTCTTAGCGGGTGTGTATGTGGATATCTGGATTAAATGTTGTGTTTCGTTGTGGAATACTCAAGAAATATATGAAAATATGATGAATATGCAGAAACAACAAGGATGTCGACAAATTGTAACCGTCTTTTTGAAGGGTAATTAATGTCGTTATTTATAAGGCTTACATAGTCGGTGGTTACAAGGCGGGAAATGAAATACAAGCAATGCAAAGTTGAGAATCAAGCTTATGGTGTGCGAGCTGGCTTGCATCTCGGCCATTGCGGGCTCTTCACTTGTAACTCTTAACTTTGTTGCCTAGTCAAGTGGGCTGCGAGCCGAGGGGCAGGTAGATTAGCTCCCAGTGCTTCGTTTCGCCCATATGATGGCGAGTTGAAAGCTTTGTTTATCGATGTCCGTAGCCTAGTCAATGATAAGCATCGTAAGGGTTTAAAGCGATGGATTATCTTGGCCTATTCGACTATGAAGCTGAATTGACTGACGGGCAAAGACTCTATCCATTATTTGACCTACGTGGAGGCCCAAAGTGGATCCGTAGGCTCTTTTACGAGTTTGGCGTATCAGTTACTATCAAAGTGATATATTTAAAAAAATATTAATCAGTTTCGTAATATTGGTTTTCCTCCAAAAACATTGTTTGTAGTATTTTGAATTTTTATTGATAAAGTAGAATCGGTTAATGTGTTCAAATCACTGCATTATATAAGTAATGCTTTTTATCATCTGGCGAATTGTATAATAATCGTTTTTTTCGATATATAGTAGTGATTTTTTTAAAAAAAAATTGTAAGGGACATAAAAAAAAAAACACTTCTATACACATTTTTTTTTTTTTCAATCGTATTTTTTTTTTTAGAATTATCGTTCTTGTCATGTAGGATCGTTTGATATATACAAATTTTTTTCCTATACGGACCGATTTTTCTTATCAACAAAATTGCGTATAAGTTGATCGTATAGTGAATTTACCTCATTTAGGTCCGTTTCTGTTCTGAGAACCCTACTTCAACCCTAACCCTCTCTTCCTACTTCGTGAAACGGCGATTTCCATCTCCGCCACCGTAAACTTCTGGTATTTTTTTTTGTCGTCATATTCTCTCCCGTTTTTTTATTCTTGTTTTGATTATGTTATTGTTGATTTCGCTTGATTCAGCTCTGCCGATATTTTTGTTCTCTTTTTTCCTCTCAAATTTCTTTTTTTATACCTTTTGCAGTAGCGTGAAATTAGTGCTATAAGCTTAAGTATGTCGGACGAGGAAAGAGAGGAGGTGGAGCTTGATCTCACTGTTCCTGAGGTCGTCACTAAGTACAAAGCAGCCGCTGAAATCGTCAACAGTTAGTAGCTTTGTTTTATTTGTATCTTAATTTTGATTTTTCATTTTTGTAGAATTGATTTGTATTGAAAGTTTTTCATCTTCTGGCCGCGTTAATGTTGGTAATTACTTGTAATAAAATTCGTGAGCTTTATCAATGTAGAGGCTTTGCAATTGGTGGTGTCTGAGTGCAAGCCGAAAGCAAAGATTGTTGATTTATGTGAGAAAGGAGATGCTTTCATCAAGGAGTATGTTATCTTCCTCCTCAGTCCTCTTCAATGAACGGGTTTTTGAGTTTTTTTTTTTAATTTTATTTTATTCTTTCATGATTGATTTTGCAATTAGGCACACTGGCAACATGTTTAAGAATGCGAAGAAGAAGATTGAGAAAGGTGTTGCCTTCCCAACCTGCATTTCAGTGAACAATACCGTTTGTCATTTTTCTCCTTTAGCTGACTACGAGGCAGTTCTTGAAGCAGGCAATATTGTGAAGATGTGAGTATTACCTTTGAATTCTGGATGTTGAAGAATTAGTATCTCAATTAATTTTCTTAGTCACGCCTCATAGGTTGATTAGTTACATTTAAGTATTATATTATATTGTCTGAAAGCTCAATTTTTTATTGATCAGTATGTTCTATCTTTTGGTTGCAGTGATATGGGATGCCACATCGATGGTTTTATTGCTGTGGTGGCACACACTCATGTCATACAGGATGGGCCTATAACTGGTAGAGCAGCAGATGTTATTGCTGCTGCCAATACAGCTGCTGAAGTTGCTTTGAGGCTTGTCCGCCCTGGGAAAAAGGTTAATTGATTTCTTACTTCCATGTAGTGCAGCTTCATTGGATTAAGACATTATTATTGTTTTGTCTTGCTTGGTCGCAGAAATTTTGATGTTATAAACTGGCAAAAAATATTCTTTCCCATTCTTTTTCCTATGTGTACGGCTTTTAAAAAAATTCGTTTTTAAGAAAGATTTGGCATTATATATTGGAATTGTAATCTCTTAAGATAAAATCATCTGAATGTAATTTGCCTTGGCTTCTGGTCTTTAGTTTCTTTAACTTAAAGGCTCAACTACATCCATTCTCTTTCCCAGAGAAGGCTTGTCCATATCCATTTATTTTTGTATTTGTGGCGGTTTGTGGGGTGGTTGGTTTGTGGGGCATCGGGTGGCTGCTTTGTTTTTCAAGGTCTCCGTGTTACCTCTAGGTCCGCTGCATATAGGATTGTAGTTGGTTACATGAACCTGATATGTTGATCGTTTTTTAGACAAAAAATGCTTCTAAAAAACTAGGTTCTTTCCAATTTAGTCCTTTGACCTTTATCTATTATATCAATAAAGAGAAGGAGGGGGGAGGGGAGGGGGGTTTGTTTTGTGACAACCTGGCCCTCCTGTCAGTTTCTGAACTGTTTTGTACAATGCAGAACCAAGATGTGACTGAAGCCATTCAGAAAGTAGCTGCGGCTTATGATTGCAAGATTGTAGAAGGTGTATTGGGCCACCAAATGAAGCAGTTTGTGATAGATGGTAATAAAGTTGTCCTGAATGTGTCAAACCCAGAAACGAGAGTAGATGACGCTGAATTTGAGGAAAATGAGGTTTATGCAATCGATATTGTCACTAGCACTGGGGAAGGCAAAGTAAGCTAACCTTTTGGTACTGGAGATATTATGGTTTCTGGTTTGATTGTGTGGTCTGCTGATTTTATTTTGTTGTTATTATTATTTGTATTACAGCCGAAGTTGTTGGATGAGAAGCAGACAACAATTTACAAGAGAGCCGTTGACAGAAATTATAACCTTAAGTTGAAAGCATCAAGATTTATCTTTAGTGAGATCAGTACAAAGTTTCCTATCATGCCATTTACTGCTAGGTGTGCTGGCTGTATTACTAATTAGTTTGTTTTTGACTCAAAAACATGTGTTTCAGTCCAAATTGTCTATTTATTCTTATTTAAAATCTTAATTTTGAACTCATTAAGGGACTTGGAAGAAAAAAGAGCCAAGTTTGGGTTGCTTGAATGTGTTAACCATGAGCTTCTGCAACCGTATCCTGTTCTGCATGAGAAACCTGGTGAGTATAGATCAATTGACGATATGTATACTTATTCCTTATACTCACTTGGGACTTTTTCTATTGTATTCATTTTATATATCAATCTCTGTCTAGAGTAGTTCAAATCATGCTGTTCAATGCTTTGCTTCATGAAGATTTTTTTGAGTTGCCTTGCAGGTGATTTGGTTGCTCATATCAAGTTCACCGTTCTGTTAATGCCTAATGGGTCAGATAGGATCACATCCCATCCTCTACAGGAGCTGAACCCCTCGAAAACAGTAGAGGAGGATCCTGAAATTAAATCCTGGTTATCTCTTCCCATAAAGACAAAGAAGAAGGGTGGTGGGAAGAAAAAGAAAGGTAAAGTACTAGAAAGCTTGTCCGATATATTTCCTTGAAAGTTGTAGCCTTCATCATTTTTGTTTTTCTTAGATATTTAATATTGTTCATCAATGTTGCTCTGCAGGCAAGAAAGGTGAGAAAACAGACAATTCAGCCCAAACAGAGGGTGTGGATGAAGAAGTAAATGATGCTACCTGATGATAAAAAGGTTTAACACCCCCCAGCAGAAGTTTAGTGTTCTTCACGAGGAATGACGGTATTGGGCGAGTCACAGCTAGTTCTTTTTTTTGTGGGCTCTTTTTGGTGATGTAACACATTCTCACAGATGCATGTCACCCGTGTCCTGAAACCATAAATTATTCACCGTGCTTTCATGTTTATGTCCAAACAGTGTTGTAACTGTCAAGTTTTGAGAAGTCTTAATGTTTGTGGGTACCTTTGTTATGGATTTGGGATGGATTCTCATCATTTGATCAGTTAATTTACTGGAAAATTTTGCCTTCGCTATGGGGGATCTCTCATTTTTAGATGATCTAATAATTTGCATGGCTGAATAACATTTTCCTTAAGTATTAGGGTTATTCGTAGCCTTAACTGATAGAGTATGGCTATGATAAATATATTTATAGGAATAGTTCATAGCAGATTTCTGCCTATGAGGAACGAGCGGTGTGGTATGAAAACTGCCCCTTTAAAACAGTTTTGTTTTAGCCTTTTAGGATTGATTGGATTTGTAGGGAGAGTTAACTTAAGCTGGCTTGGTTTGGTTGGTAAGAACCAGTAACTTTGATCTGCATTGGTGGTCTATATTACGAATGTTTTGGATATGAGGGCATGTCTTGACTAGAGGTGGGTTAATTGGGGTCAGTTTCAGTTGGTGTGCCTCCGTTGGTTGGTAATAACGAGAAGCTCTGATGTGCATCCATCGGTGGATAATAAAAATGTTATGGATATGGTGGGAGGACTGTCTTGACTATTAGGTGGTAAATTGGTGTTATTTTTAGATGGCGTGGAGACATAAAAACGCACATAAAAGCCTTGTGGGGTTTTATGTGTAAATATAAAGCTTTTGGCATTCATATGCACAAAGATTACTTGAGCATTATAGACTCTCAAAAAATCTGCTATAGAAGATGTGGCATATGCATTTCTCAGCTGGAGGAGGAGGGCCTAACGGGAAAATTCTGATGCATTGACTTCATATTACAACGAATCGTCAGATGATCGTTTTGCTTGTCTGTCTGACGTGCACAGTGTAATCGACAAATTCTTTTTTAGAGAGTCCTTATAATAGAATTACTCGGGCCTAACGTGCCTGTTTTCCTTGCGCGCATGTGTCTTTGCATTGTATCTTTGACATTGTAGGGACCTTTGCACCCGAAATCAGTGCACAAGATCAAGATTCCAGAAAGTAGTTATAGCATAGTGAAATTACTGATTTAGGAACGGTTTTGATTTAGAATGCTTACTGCTGATGTGCAGGAAAAAACTATATCGTAGTATATTACCTTCATATCAACCTTTTATACATGTAAGGTAAGATACTACGAGGCCAAAAAGGATAGCTTGAAAAATACATACCTGTTGTGTAAGTAGGTAGAAGCTTGCATGTAGTTGGAGGTGTACACATCGAGTCAAGCGTATATCAAATGTTTGAGTTTATGTCTGTTTAATATATGAGGGAGTTCGAGCATACTAAATTTCATGTTTGAGCTATATATGTTCTTTAATGATTAATCTATTCAATGAACTCGATATGAGCTCAAACAAGCTCGCATTCCTCTTTTCAAACACCGCTGATGTTACTACAATTCCAACTTTCAATTGTGACCCCACCCTCACACCACCTACCCTAGTAATCCTCACCCCACCCTCACCCCAACAGCACCCTTATATACCTTTACATTATGTGGGTAAGGGTAGTGATTGTGGGTCACTAGTGTCTATTTGCGATTTTTTTTTTTTAAAATGCTGAAAAATAAAATAATTATGATTTCGACGCTCATCTGAAACTATTTCCTGCGAATGGGTCCACGCCAAGATTGTTCATCAAGCTCACTGGTTCAGTGGCTTTACCTTTTTTTGAAAAACAACAAAGCCATTGGTTGAACTAATGGCTTTAACCTGGAAAAAAAGCGAAAGATCCTCACTGTATTGAAATGAAATTGAGTATATATGAAGAAGCGGCTTGGTCAACCAAATGCTTTAGCATATATAAAACAAAACAGACGGGGATTTTTCACCCATTTTCGATTTCCAAACCCTAAAACAAAACCCCAAATTCTCTCTCAAGCGGCGCCTAACTCAAATTAGGCCATTTAGCATCAAGATTCTTACTTTCTTCAACCAAATCAAATGTTTCATCCATAGTTTATCAATCCAAAGGTATTTTTTTCGCTTTTTTCGATTTTCTGCGTTTTTCCCCTTTTTTCCGTTTTTTTTTGTTTTTATGCCAATTGAAAGAATTCTTTGTTTGGATAACGAATAAGTGTTGATATTCATCGATTTGTGATATGTGTAGAAGGTTGTTTGTTTAATTTTATTAGTTTTTGATTTTATTGTGTATGTGGATTTGGTTTTAGGTTTTGCTTGATTTGAGATTTTTAAAGGGATGGAGATATATAATTATCCGTTGACTTGTTGGTGGAATGGTGAAATAGTAATTGACGGTGAAAATGTCACCTACAAAGGTGGTTGTGAAACCTTTATTATTGTCAATAGTAACATTGGTATGAATGAGCTTAAGAATGAGATATATGATGCTATGGAGGTTGATAGTACTAGATTTGACCTAAACGTGAAGATGAAATTCCTAGTGTGCGTGAGGCTATAAAGTGTTAGCTTTAAGTAATGACCGGAATTTGTGTGTGGCAAGCAAGAAAGGGGCAAGTGAAATCGGTGGATCTTTAGTGTTCTTCACAATTTGTGGTCATGGGGAGCGTATCACCATTGGTCGACCTACACGGATTAAGTCACGTGTTACGGAAGAAGAGGAGTAGATTATCCACTTGGGTCACAAATGCAAGCGGGAGTTGACCTTTTAGGATGTAAGTGGCTACGAGTTGAGCGGATGTATACCGATCATTTATCGGGTTGGTAACCTATAGACATGCATTTGATACTATGACAGATGCAATGTTCACATGGCAACCATACACGTGGGACATCCTTAGCCATCTTCCGCCTATATGTTTTGAGGACACCGATGAGTGGATTGTAATTGCTCCACTCATTTGTTTTGACGTGGTGGAATGGCATTATCCTGACGTGAGTAGTTCGACAATTCGGTTGGCATCCAACGGTGCCTAATGAATGTGACACAGTGTCCATTTGCACTCGCTTGATAAAGGCGGGAAACACAACGGATTATGCGCTTAAGCGGGGATTATATTCGATTGTGGGCGATCGCAAATCATCGTTGGTTCCACGTGGTGTTCCTTACAACGGTTATCTTCAACACAATGATATGTACTTACGAAGGGTACCGTCGATCACCCGCGCATTATTAGCCCTCAAAGTGCAAACGTTGTTGAAGACTATGAAACGCAACACAATTTCTATCCTACCGCTGCCGACTATGAACAACTTGTAAGTATATTTTAAATTTTGTTTTCTAATTTCATACATAGAAATTTGTTTTATTTGTTTTGTGTTTACACATTTCGCAGACAGCAGGGAATGTTTACTGCTATCAAAATACGACTAGGTTGCTTGCGAACATGCCGGATGACATCCCGATGGCACAAGTGAGGCTTATTCAACAAATGCAGTCGATGTCCCTTCAAGTGTTACAAAACACAAGACAGGGACATCTGATCCAACCTGAACCTGAAGAGGTCGAACATCCTAGCCCGGAACTTCCGCGATACGACTTTAGGAACTTGACAAGGGCTCAACTGACACCGATCGAGGAGGTAGACACACCAGCAGAATGTTCGTCTTCACGTAGAAGAACGAAGAAAAGTCGTACACGAACAAGTTAATATGATCAAACATTTCTTTTGTTTTGGTTGTTGTAATACAACAATAACTTTGGATATGGTTTTTTTTCTCTTTTAATGACGTAGTTTGCATGAATGTGTTTTTTGCAATTGATTTGGTTTTTTCCCTTTTAATGAATGTGTTTTTTATAATTGGATTGTTGATTTTGAGAATTTGAGGTGTTGAATATATTGTTTTGGAAATTTGAAAAAAGAAGATGCAGTGGGTTTGAGAATTTGAGGTGTTGAATATATTGTTTTGGGGTGAAAAAAATGCAAATCGGTGGTGTTAACAGTTGTGGTAAAGTTCGAATAAGCGGTTTCGAATTCCAGTTAAAGCATTTGGTTGAACCAAATGTTTTCTTCATATGTACCAATTTCATTTCAATACGTGATGCTTCACGATTTTTCCTCAGTTAAAGCCGCTAGTTCAACCAAATGGCTTTGTTGTTTTTCAAAAAAAGTAAAAGCCATTGGTTGAACCAAATGACCATGAAACAATCTTGACGTGGACCCATTCGCAGAAATAGTTTCAGATGAACAAATAAACCATAAATATTTTATTTTTCAGCATTTAAAAAAAAAAAATTCGTCTATTTGCATTACATTCATTTTTAGCAGTAATTCTATGGTGGTCCTGGACCAAGTTTTTGGACCACCATGTCATCATTTTAAAAATACATGATTGGGTGTTTGTTTTTATACATAGGGGTACACCATAATTTTTTAATATCCTATTGGCCAGACACACCACGCTTGGATTTTGGTCTCGAACCATAAGTAAAATTTGTAGATTTTTAGAGATAAATGAAAATAAAAGTTTTTCATTACATTGTAATGAATTATAAAAAAGAAAAATCATTATCTTAAAACAAACGGGCCTTGAATAATTTGGAGAAACAAAATTGATCCCTAAAAAGTTGTAGCACTCGTCCTCGTGAACAAGTATGAACTACTTCTTCCAATGGTAACGCGTGACCCAACAGTTTGAAATTCTCTTTTTAGTATTACTTAGATGTTAAAAAATGTCCTTTTTGTCGTAAAAAATTATAAATTTAGGCTCTGGTGACCACATCGAAACATATTTATAGATAAGAAAATGTAGTTTTAGACTTATAGCTTTAGACTCTGGTAATCCCACTGAAACAAATTCATGCATCTGTACCTACTCGTGAACCATGGGTGTTTCTTTTTCAAGCGATTCATAGGTCTAAAGATCTTAAACTATTTTGGATTGTTGTTTATGGACCCAGTGACAGACATATGTACAGCCAAGGGAGGGGGAATCTGCCCCTCCTTGTTCCGAAAAAATTTACTAATATATGTACTATATTTTTTGTTTGCCCCCCTTTGAGTTTTTCATTTATCCCTTCAAAATTTTCATTGCCATCCTTATTCGAGATCATGTGTCTGCCACTGTATGGACCTGTCACTGCCAAACGGTTTTTATGCTTAAACAACTTAGGCTAGTTTTAGAATCATGATTGTGATTTATAGTTATACGGTTTATAATTTGTAAACCAAAATCAAACGGTTTTTAAGCTAAAACAATTTATTCACTTCAATTTGGTTTGACATGGTTCTGTATTTTTCACGGTTTTCATTAAGACATAATTTTTTTTTTTATTTTTTGTAAATTACTCTCTTTTTAGTAACAACATATGATAATACATATGATGCTTCAATATTATTATGTGAATTAAGTCAAAAAGTTGATTTAATAAATGATCTCTATTTAACTAAACATATTCTTCCTCAAGAAAAAAAACTATGGAAAATTAGGGATAAGGACACAATCTGAAATATTTTTAAGAATAAGACAAATTACATATTTTTTATAGGGAGAAGACAATGCGTAATTTTTATAATGGAAGAACAAACAAATGAATCCCTAAAATCAAATGAATCTCCTCAAATGAATCCCAAATCGGTGAATTTCGATATGAATTTCAACAATGAATCCCAAAATTAGTGAATTTCGACGATGAATTTTGAAAATTAGTGAATTTCGACAATGAATTTCGAACACAAATCGAATTTCGATGAATGAATAAATAGTTTTTCTTTTTATCAAAAGCTTTCAAAAACTGTCCTTCTACTCAATTGATGAAATATTTCTGTCCTTCTCCCTCATTCCCCCAAAAAACTAACCATTTTCTCATTCCAAAGTAATATGTTAAAACCAACCACCATACAGAACAACAAATTCGGCTCCAAGCACCGATCCTCCTCTAGCTAAGGACAAAGGAGAATATAAAAGAATTGTCCCTTTGTGGTTTTGATAATCAGTTAATATTGAAAGTAGTAACACCTACACTACTGAGAAACATATATATATAAATAATGAAATGCTTAAGACAAAAATAATATTTGATTGTGAGACTGTGAGTGGGAAGAAAAAGGAACAAATTCTTTTTTTTCACAAGTAACAGATAGATGTGCTTGGTAGTTAAATTTTACACATTTGAAGAGAAAATGAACAATAATATGATATGATTTTTGACTTCTTCAAATTAGAATACACTTTATTTTATAACAAAACAAGAGCCCTGACCTTGATTACATCTACAAAGTTATTATCCATCGGACCATCAGAACCTAATTATTTATAAATTTAAAAAAAAAACCCACATAAAACTAATTTTTTATTTATTTATATAAGATGTCAGATCATACAATAAACTCATTCATCGGTGATGAAATTCATCAACTTAATAAGAAAATGTATGTTGGCGATGTTGGAAATTGTCTTAACTAAATCCGGGTTTTTCTTTCTAGTGACAAACTGTCAAAGCTTCAAGAACAGTAAAATGATAAAAAGAGAGGGGTGTTTTAGTGGTGGTTTAGACTGCACTTGAGATGTTGTTATTCCTCAAGCTGCCTACGTATCCAATCTATGAATTGGAATCTAGTCTTCGTAGTTCGCCGGATGATTTATAAAGAGGGGCTTGTGCCCTAGAGTTGCGTGTAGCGTGTCCAAGGTGGATTTTGATTGCCGTGTTCCTTAAGGAAAGATAAAGATGATTTGATCTCCTTGATATTAGGAGATAATTATGGTCATATTTAAATGTCAGAATCGAAGTAGTAATGACTAAGGATTATTTCCTTGTTTATCTGATTCAATGTGTGCGTAATGAGTTTGGTCCGAGAGAGACTCAGTCTGACCTGTAGGGTCGGACGCGAGTGGGAGTGATCATATGTATTGGCCGACTTGTAGAGGTCGGGGGAGAGTGGTCAAGCTTGACAGCTCGGACGCCAGGAGTTCTGGCCTTTAAGGGAGACTTTTATCTATCTTCATCAAGTGTTGAATTACTAGGAGGATGACACGCCATGGCGAGTCTCTGAGACCATATGTCAAACAAAATCAAGATCAACACATCTCAGATATGGTGTGTAGGATATAAAAGAGAATAAAGGGTTATGGATGTGAATTGTAACTAAACTGTATCAAACAATTTAATTTTAATATATAGAAAATGATTAAAATATGATTTTCTCCAAAAAAAAAAATGATTTTCTTTTTGTTTTTTGAAGGAAAAAAAAAGGATTTTCAAATAATTAGTTTGGTTCTATCTGGTTCGGTCTATATGTTTGATTTCCACATTTTTTTATTAAGGATAGGTTTACTCTTTTAAGTCTACACCATTTTTACACCATCATTATCCCACAACATAATTTTTACCTGTAAATTTTTTAAAAAAAACTTGAAAACTTGAAACAATCACGGCCACAAAATCACAGAGGGTGTAAAAACGATGTAGACAGCGAGAGAAACCTATCATTACCTTTTTTTTTAATCCTCTTACTCATAGTCCTAGCCTTGTTTGTTGGTTTATTATTTTATTTCATTCTAAATGAAGAAAAAAAATCATTTTTTTTGTGAGTTTAGCACAATCTTTTCTTTTCTTTTTCCTCATTTTTTTGCAAACGAGCTTACAACTACCTCATATATTTTTTTGAAAGGAGTTTAGTACAACTTTTAATCCAAGAAAAGTCGCAAGATGAAAATTCTAGACTAACAATTAATGGTAATTAAAGTTCCCAAATATGACCCCTCAAAAAAAAAATCCCAATTATGCGTTTGTGATTTTTTTACTTCAACTTCTCTTCCAAGTAAAAAAAAAAAAAAATAGCGTTATTTTTAAAGGAAAAAAATGAATTCACAGAAAGTTTAACCTAGCAATTAAAGTTCCCGATTTCGCCCATTTCAAAAGAAAAAAAAATATTTTGCTTCAACTTGTCCTCCAAGTAAAAATCATTTTTTTTAAGTTTTCAATTCAATGGAAAGAAAATTAAATCCGCTTTTAATGATTTTTATTATAAGAGCTAATGATGAAAAAATCGGAGTATATTATCCTTGGAATTTAGATAATTTACATTAGTTTTTATTTTTTTGACTCTATAATTTCATGGATTTCCACTCGTTTATCTAATAATAATAAAGGACCATTTTTATTAAAAAAATTATCGGAGTATATTATGTTAATTTAATTTCTCAATTTATTCTGACCAAAAAAAAAACAAAAATCCACACAAATTTTGCTTCAATGATTTTTCTTCTCCCCGAAGAAAAATAGCGCTACAATTTCGAATCTAGAAGCATGCCTCTATATCCTCCATATAGCTACGACCAAATCCTCTATATAAATACCTCCATCTCCTCCTCTCCCAAACCCACCACCTCAACCAACCTTTTCAATCACCATGGAAAGCATCATCAACAATGTCGATTCCTACTCACCTCAAAACAACAATGTCGGCTCTATCGCCGCCAACGGCAAGGTCTCCACCGTCGCTGACTCTCACACTCCTCATTCCACCACCTGTGAAGCCACTCTCGGCGCTCATATCGCTCGCCGTCTAGTAGAGATCGGTGTTAACGATGTTTTCTCTGTTCCCGGTGATTTCAACCTCACGCTTTTGGATTACCTCATCGCTGAGCCTGGGTTGAAAAACATTGGTTGTTGTAACGAACTCAATGCCGGTTATGCTGCTGACGGTTACGCACGTGCACGTGGTGTTGGTGCGTGTGTTGTTACGTTTACCGTCGGCGGACTTAGCGTGCTTAATGCGATCGCCGGGGCTTATAGCGAGAATCTGCCGGTGATTTGTATTGTTGGTGGACCGAATACGAATGATTATGGAACGAATAGGATTTTGCATCATACTATTGGTTTGCCTGATTTTAGCCAGGAATTGAGATGTTTCCAGACTGTTACTTGCCATCAGGTATTGTGTTAATTTATCTTTGGCTATTCTTTTTGTCACAGTGTGCTTTTGATCTGTGTGACTGATACTCTGTCTTTTGAGTATTGAATTTGAATATTTGTATATATTAATATTATGCATCTATACATATTTATAGAGATTGTTTCTGGCTACAATGGAACTTTTGGCATAATATACATGTTTATAGTGATTGTTTAATGCTTTTAGTGGGAGGACGAGCAATAAACTAATCTCATGAAGCATATAATGAAGATATATTGGGGAATAGCTTAGGTGTGTAGAACAGATCTGTTTGTATGCAAGCTAGTTGAAATAAATTTCCACGTTAATAACATAATCTATTTGTTTGTTTGATCAATTTGGTATCTACTGTTTTTTCGTTGTGGTTTATTTAAATGATTTTACATGAATGATCTATGGCCTAGGGTTTTTAGCACTACTATGATTTAATTTGTCTGTGCTTTACCACTGTGGTGCTCTTTATTCCTTTAGAACAAATCACAAATAAACAATGCCATTTTGACTGTTCTGTTAAATAATGTTGATTTTTGGTTATCAGGCTGTTGTTAACAACTTGGAAGATGCACACGAGCAAATTGATAGAGCCATTTCCACAGCTCTGAAAGAAAGCAAACCTGTTTACATTAGCATCAGTTGCAACTTGGCAGGCATTCCACATCCTACATTCAGCAGGGATCCAATCCCCTTCTCCATATCTCCCAAGTACATTTCCTCTATCGGATTTTCCTTATTGTCGATTTCTTCTAAACACTAGTTGATGCTAATTGTTCGTGACTTTGATCTTTCTTTTTCTTTTCTTTTTGAAATTGTGGTACACAGATTAAGCAACAAGATGGGACTACAGGCTGCAGTGGAAGCAGCAATGGCATTTTTAAACAAGGCAGTGAAGCCAGTTATGGTAGGAGGGCCTAAACTGAGAGTTGCAAAGGCTTGTGGTGCATTTGTAGAATTAGCTGATGCTTCTGGCTATGCAATGGCTGTCATGCCATCAGCAAAAGGTCTCGTACCTGAACACCATCCTCACTTCATTGGCACATACTGGGGAGCTGTGGGTACTGCATTTTGCGCAGAGATTGTAGAATCAGCTGATGCTTACATATTTGTTGGTCCAATCTTTAACGACTACAGTTCGGTTGGGTATTCCCTCTTATTGAAGAAAGAGAAGGCGATAATCGTGCAGCCTGATAGAGTAGTGATTGGAAATGGCCCTGCTTTTGGATGTGTACTAATGAAAGACTTCCTTCAGGAGCTGTCAAAGAAGATTAAAATGAACACAACTGCGTATGAGAACTATTGCCGTATCTTTGTTCCTGACGGTCAGCCAAAGAAAAGCGAGCCTAACGAGCCATTGAGGGTCAATGTACTTTTCCACCATATACAAAAAATGCTTTCCGGTGAAACTGCTGTGATTGCAGAGACTGGTGATTCTTGGTTCAACTGCCAGAAGCTAAGATTACCTGAAGGCTGTGGGTAAGAACAAAACTGATTAACAACCTTTCATAACATATTTTATATTATCATTAGATACCTTAAGATGGTATTGCAGGTATGAGTTCCAGATGCAGTATGGTTCAATTGGTTGGTCAGTTGGTGCTACACTGCTATGCACAGTCGGTTCCTAAAAAGCGCTTGATTGCTTGCATTGGCGATGGTAGCTTTCAGGTAAGTGAATTTCTTGAACTTTTTTTTTTTTTTTTTTTCTTTTTCGTTTTTGGGGAATACATATCATTAATTTGAAAGTTTATTTGAATAAAAAAATCACCTTATTTGAATAAAAACCATTGTAGGTGACTGCACAAGATGTGTCAACAATGATTTCGAACGGGCAAAAGAGCATCATTTTCTTGATAAACAATGGAGGTTATACCATAGAGGTTGAAATTCATGATGGCCCTTATAATGTGATCAAGAACTGGAACTACACTGGTGTCGTAGAAGCCTTCTGTAATGGGGAAGGAAATTTATGGACTGCAAAGGTTAGTCTTCCTCTTTTATAACTACTAGACTAGATAGATCAAGTAACTTTTACTGTAAGAATGTAGTTTTGATTGAGTACTTACACTTGATTATGACTCTAAATTCAGGTTCGCAATGAAGAGGAGCTGGTAGAAGCGATTGCAACGGCTACAGAGGAGAAAAAAGATAGCCTGTGCTTCATTGAGGTGATTGTTCACAAAGATGATACAAGCAAAGAGCTGCTTGAATGGGGATCAAGAGTCTCATCCGCTAATAGCCGCCCGCCAAATCCTCAGTGAGAAGACTGTTAGGAGATTGGCTGCATAGAGATTTTGCTTGCAGATGAAATTTATTTCAATTGAGTGGATCTTTTCGTTGCTTGTTTTTTTTTTTTTTTTTTTTTTTTTTTTTTTGGTTAGACTGTATTACTATAGACGAGATGGTTTCATGCATCTGCGTAATGTTACTTTTCCGGGATATGGTTAAAGAAGTATGAGAAAGTAGGTTTTTGCGTGTTTGTTTGAAATATAATAAGTCTTTGGTTTGGTTTGGGGTTATGTTTTGCAGTCAGTCTCATTAGTTTTGTTTTGATTTGCCTCAAGTTGAAAGTAATTAAGAGTTTCTCTTCCAAGACAATGAAAGATGTCACTTTATAAAATAGCCCTTAGACCATTAAGATTAAAATTATAAGTCTAGCTGCTTGCTCAACACTTATTCCAATATCTTTTACTCCCTACATGCAGCATCTTGAGTAAGACAGTGACATAAAGTATAAACAGTTGTATCTTAAATGACAGTAATCGGAGGGGCCGTCAAAGGATGGGTATACAGAGCCGTCCTTGGGGGCAGGCCAAAAAGGTCGCGTCTTGCGCCCACCAAAACTCGCAATTTAGTACTAGCGCGTTTTACGTGTAATAGAAGTGTATTTTAGGTTAATTTTATTTTTTACTTAAGTTAAAACACCTGTAAGACCACAAATTTATAGTCGAATTCAAATGAAAGAAAGTCTAATCGAATTCAATTACCTTTTTTATAAAGTTATTAATATAAGATATCTAAAAATAGTTATGATATATTATTTTTTCACAGAGTCATAGACCTTAAATTTTATTGGACTAGGGCCTCCGATTACACAGGGACGACCCTGAGGGTATATATGGCTGAAGGTGGTGGCTGCTTGCCCAAATTGGCCACTCCCGTCTTCTTCTTTAGTTTTCATTGCCAAAACTTACTTTTTGGAGTTGTATAGACTTTGGGGGTAATGAGATTTTCCAATCTTTCTCGTCATGTTAGTTTTACTATTCTCTTTTGGTTGTATTTTGGCCTACCTTAATACTCATTATTTTTAGAACAATGATAGAGACACAACGGATTGACACCCCATCTTTAATTATTTTAAGACTTATCATTTCACTTATTTTTATTGTTCTGTGCTGGCGGTTTTTGGTGGTGGTCTGGTCTGGCGTGGCTTTTTGTGTTTTCTGATGTTAGTCCGGTAGTTACAAATCTTTAATTCCGGGTGAGAAAAAAAGAAAAGAAAAAGGGTACATAGCTGAAAAGTTTATTTCCCATGAAAATAGATAGCTCCTCAATGTTTTTAGCATAACTATAATCATAATGTCATAAATTAGATTGACACTACAAGTCTCCGACAACATTTGATACAACACATATAGCAGTGATACCACACTTTAGGGTGTGTTTACATGAGGAGACAATACATATATTGAGACCTATGGACCATGGTTTCCACGGAATTATCCAAAAATTACCTTTTTTTCTTGAAAATGAATATATTATTAACATAGCCAACGTGACATCCAGAAAATGAAACATACAGTGTTACGCATCAGGAAATTGAAACAACTACTTAATCTAGCCAACATGCAGCAAACAGAGAAAAAAATAAATAAAAAAAATCAATCTACTAGTCTATGTCCCATGCAAGCTGATGATGTATAAATCGTCACAGGTGTCCTTGCGGTGTATAGATGGTGGATATCTGGCTGTATTAAGGTGGTGTGATACTCCGGCGGGTGGCGGTGTGGAGGAATAAAAATGGACAGAGCTTTGGCTTGCAAGTGTAGTGTATATCTTTCATCATCCTCTAGTTTACAATGACCACACCTTTTATAGAGGTGGGTAACTTAGGGAATAAGTAATCTATTAGACATTCCACTAACAGCTAGGTTTAACTTAGATATTAAGTAAGACGAAATATCTAAGATACAAGTGGGGAAAAGATCTGGATCAACCGGCGCCATCTCTGCGAGGTCGCAGCGAGCAAGCCTTTTCTGCCTCGCCCCTTGGCGCCTTCTTCTTGACTTGCTCGATGAGATCCACGGGATCTGTTGCACTTGCCTGGGGCCGCAAATGCTTTGGTCGCGGCGAGGTGAGACACGAGTGGCCGCCTCTTGCGATCTCTTCATCATGCCGGAGGATGGCGCGATGGGTTGTCTCCCACCGTTGAGGTGGTGGAATTATTTATACCCATCAATGGCCCCCTACTCCGTGCTTTAATGATATTCCCTGATGATATGAAGGATGGAGTAATTATCAACACCTTTTATGACCTCGTCGTCGGATGCGACTTGTACACTTAGGGCCGTGCTTTTAAAGCAAGCGACCTCAAAGTAACTTTGGGTCAGTTTTTGCGACCTTGTCGTCTGATGCGCGACTTGTTCACTAAGGGCCGTGCTTTCAAAGCACGCGCCTTCAAGCAACTCTGGGCTGCTTTTGCGACCTTGTCGCCTGATGCGACTTGTTCACTGGGGCCGTGCTTTCAAAGCACGCGACCTCAAAGTAACTTTGGGTCAGTTTTTGCGACCTCGTCTGATGCGACTTGTTCACTAAGGGCCGTGCTTTTAAAGCATGAGGCCTTCGAAGCAACTCGGGGCTGCTTTTGCGACCTTGTCGTCTGATGCGACTTGTTCACTAAGGGCCGTGCTTTCAAAGCATCGCGCCTTCAAGTAACTCGGGTCGATTTTGCGACCTTGTCGCCTGATGCGACTTGTTCACTAAGGGCCGTGCTTTAATTGTTCACTAAGGGCCGTGCTTTCAAAGCATGCGCCTTCAAGCAACTCGGTCGATTTTGCGACCTTGTCGCCTGATGCGACTTGTTCACTAAGGGCCGTGCTTTCAAAGCATCGCGCGCCTTCAAGCAACTCTGGGCTGTTATGCGACTTGTTCACTGGCGGCCGTGCTTTCAAAGCATCGCGCCTTCGGTAACTCTGGTCGATTTTGCGACTCGCCTGACGCGACTTGTTCACTAAGGGCCGTGCTTTTAAAGCATCGCGCCTTCAAGCAACTCTGGGCTGCTTTTGCGAACTTGTCGCCTGATGCGACTTGTTCACTAAGGCCGTGCTTTCAAAGCATGCGGACTTGAAGTAACTCTGGTCGGGCTTTGCGACCTCGTCGACGCGACTTGTTCACTAAGGGCCGTGCTTTTAAAGCAAGCGACCTTAAAGCAACTTTGGGTCGCTTTTTGCGACCTTGTCGCCTGCGATGCGACTTGTTCACTAAGGGCCGTGCTTTCAAAGCATCGCGCCTTCGGTAACTCTGGTCGGGCTTTTGCGACCTTGTCTCGATGCGACTTGTTCACTAAGGGCCGTGCTTTCGAAGCAACTCTGGGCCTGTTTTTGCGACCTTGTCGCCTGGATGCGACTTGTTCACTAAGGGCCGTGCTTTAAAGCATCGCGCCTTCAAGTAACTCTGGTCGATTTTGCGACCTTGTCGTCTGATGCGACTTGTACACTTAGGGCCGTGCTTTTAAAGCAAGCGACCTCAAAGTAACTTTGGGTCAGTTTTTGCGACCTTGTCGTCTGATGCGACTTGTTCACTAAGGGCCGTGCTTTCAAAGCATGCGGCCTTCGAAGCAACTCTGGGCCTGTTTTTGCGACCTTGTCGTCTGATGCGACTTGTTCACTAAGGGCCGTGCTTTCAAGGGGTTACGGTAGTGTATCCGTGAATCCTGCGTTTTTACATTCACAGACCTCTTCGCGACATCAAACGGATATCAAACGGACCCCGATCGACGCCAAAATTTGTGGAGTTGATCATCTTCTTCTAATCTTGATTCTCGACCGGAGGGATCTTCGTTTCAACGGTTC
Source organism: Gentiana macrophylla (assembly GCA_026214975.1). Lineage (NCBI taxonomy): Eukaryota > Viridiplantae > Streptophyta > Magnoliopsida > Gentianales > Gentianaceae > Gentiana > Gentiana macrophylla. The sequence goes on from CM047805.1 coordinate 165,065,644, forward strand.
GATCAACGGGAAAAGCAAAAAAACTAAACAATACAAACTAGATCTATTTGCTCGGAAATTAAACTTGCAATAAAGATAAATTACATAATTTCCTATACTCATATGAACGAATTTTCATCATTCATATGAGTGTACAATAGATCTAACGGGTAAACAATGCCAACACCAATCCATCTCTTCAACCACAACAATCGCAAGCATTCATCATAAAATTTTCGAAAATAATAAAATTAAAAATGAAAATAATGCAATCTACACATGCATATTCCACTCCTTGAGATCTAATATTTTATACTTAATAAATATAGATCCCCTTGGCGATCGATATACCATCATTAGTTAAATATCATCGCAACGGAAGCGATTTATGGATCTAGATCTATAAAATACTCGTAATAAAATAACTAGATCTATATCTACAAGGGGGGTTGTAGAACATACCTCTTGGATCTCTAAATCCAAGTTGAAGAACCGCAAAGGAAAGATTGCAAGAAGATGTGAAGAGCACCACGATCTTCCGCACGTGTGATCCAAGCAATTCCCGGTGGAAGGAATTCTCGACTCGAACCCTCCGATATATTACCCGGAAAATCTCCAAGATTTTCCCTTAAACCCCTTGGCCGAAATTATCACTTCTTCTCTCTAAGAGGAGAAGTCGAAATTTATTTGTGTGTTTAGACTTGGGAGAACTCTCTTTATATAGGAGAGTAATCCTTGTCCTCCAAGGATTTTATAATTAATACAAAATCAATTATAATAATCCTATTAAATAAAAGATAATCTCAAAATATTCTAGAACAAATCAAGAATATTTTTATCTTTATTATTTACCATAAATATTTATCCAATAAATATTTTATGCACATCTTTTTTAACACACAAGAAAAAACTAATTCCTTGTCAAAATAAAGACACATGTGGCGCCACAAACATATATTGACCTAGTCAATATTAATTTTGCCATTACACAATAATTGGGCCAAGATTATGGAAAATGTCTTTTCCACATATTTAATTATTTAGCCCAACTAATTTAATAGTACACCAAACAATTAATTCACATATCGCTTTTAATAAAGTCCAACATGAACTAAATTAATATTATCGAGATTCGACGTCCGAGAATATACATGCTATATTGTGAGGCACGTCGGGGACCATGGACTAATAATCGCGACTCCGATAAATCAAATAAATAATTATCTTATGAATGTAATAATTATATTCGATAAATCAATCACAGAATATGCCACCATAATCCCGTGATCGCACTCCTCCGATTATAAGATTATATTTATCTCTCACGAAAGTAATAAGCGTCCACCGATATAATCATTTCATATGGATTAATCCTCCATGAGATATTTCATTCTAAATCGGGAAGTTACCGTTAACCTTTTCGTAACATCTTGTCCTTACTTACCATTAACCCCTAGTGATCAATAATTCAAATAACTCACCGGTAGCTAATCGGTGTAATATGAATCCCATGGATCGATCAATGTCTGTGATTAACTCATAAGTGAATCGTTTATCTACTTCCATAAATGGAAGGAATGGATTCCGTATCTCGTGATAACACACGTACTACTCACTCAATCCAAAGACAATGCCAAGATGGGGTAATTCGATCACAGACTCGGTGTAATCCTTAACCGTCAAGTCAAACCTCATAATCGATTCAAGCGGCTGACTCGTGATCACCTCAGATTAAGATATATCCATAATATGATCATCTAATGATTCGATAAGACTTCTCAATTACGGAATTATATTGAGAACTCAGATCAAATCGGTCCAAATTTCTATATGATATATCTATCATATATAAATGCCCCATTAGGTTCCTTTAACCGAAAGTCCGGATAAGACGATCACACCTATCGTGTTATGGGCGCATTAAATAGTACGTTAAAGGGAGACCCGATACTCGATTAACTTTACTACGGACTAATTGTATTTTAAGTACATCTTCACTAACTCAATCCTCCCGTGTATATCTCATACAATCGAGTTAAGTGATTACATAAACGATATACTCGTGGTTTTCAGAGTGTAAATACTATTGTCACATCGGTGATTATGAGAATAATAAATATGAATAATAATATCATTTCATTTATTAAATAAAACAATTACAAAATTGTCTTTCGGGCATCACACCCAACAATCTCCCACTTGCACGAAAGCTTGTGATTAATTGTTTTAGAGCACACCCTATTATTTAAAACTACAAAGAAACTACATCTCCCACTTGCTCTAAAGCAATGGAGACTCATCCCGTATTTTAGTACCCACAAAACTTATCATAACCATTTCAGATTCCAAAGTACACTCCGAGTATGCCGTCGTAGGATAGGTCGGTGACTCGGGAGTACCTATATCTGAATGTCATGGGTCTTAATGATCGATCAAAGTTGTCGGCTCGAGGCGATCCGTAGAATCGAACGTCGCCGGTCCATCTCGATCATGTGGTACCTACCCAATATGCTCTTGAACTCCAATGATTTCGAAATCCTTATAAGCTACCCTTCATTGTTTGCACAATGATGTGGTATCTGCTTCCCAAATCTAGAATGACTCCCGTATATGGAAAGGAAATCCTTAAGCTATATCGCCTCTAGCTACTACGTAGCCGCTAATCACCCAACTAGTTAAAGTCGAGTTGGCGTTCTTTGGATTTCTCCAGGCAATAGCTTCAACAAGAGTAAACACTCGAGCCCGAGATCGACTTTAACGATCATCCTCAATCGACTTAAAATCAAAATCGCTGTATCACACATATCCAAGCTCATACATGAATATGTCCGCATATTATTCCTCGTTCTCAAGATACTAAAGGACATACTAAACTTGCTTTGTTAATCGCCGAATCTAAGATTCGATCAAAATTGACGCTCAATAACCTGACCATCTCTTGTCACAAAAAGAATCCATCCCATTTCTCTTTATCCGAAGATTTGAGAGTCATTCCCGAGGCATAGGGTAGAACTTCCTCGTTGAATGTTGCATACACAGATGCATCATCTTAACCAATAAGATGGATGGGAAACCAATGACTCGATTCTAATGAATTCGACCGAGTCAAACTCTTGAGAATGTTGTCCAAATCTCTGCATGCGAGAGAATTGTGGCATTGTCGGTTCTCGACTTGAGATAACACACCCATGTTGAGTCCAACTCGTGCAGCGTTATCCTTCACAAACACTAATATATATGTATATATTCACTCATCAGTACTAAAATTGATATCCGATCTACACAAAGACTTATCAATATTCTCGGTCAAATCCATATATTATAGAAATATATGACTTCCAATGACCAAGAGGTTTGCTTTTATCCACAATAGGACATAAGCCTTGGATAATATCCCGTCATAAGTTCATAAGGCAATACCCTTCTGTTCGAATGAATCCAGATTCCGCTTGTTTGGCAAGAAAGTCTCGTGGAATCACCCCCATTTTTTTCGCTTTGAACGAAATCATGAATTACCGAATTCATTCTACTCTTTTCCGTGTAGATCCAATTACTCCCACTCGGGCCGAGACACTCGGTGGTTCTACAAGAGTATGAAATGACTCTCGGAGCACCAAACTCCATTCACAGGGTTATGGCTTGTAAACCAACCTCTATTATCAGAATCCTATACTGCTCACAAAAGAGCCATAGGTCATCAATCGATCCTCAGACTACAAAGTCCACAGAAACCGTAATGGGTAATGGATAAACCATACTCCCACTATTTTCTTGGTGGATCGAAATTCTGATCTAGTTTAGCAGTATTTAGTGTTATCACCAACAACCAAAGTTGGATGTGGTTTGATCTAATCAGTAAGTAACTACCTTGAGTATCCGTATTTCTAAGGTTCAAGGTTTGTTGTTCATGTACTCTATCGTAAAAGGATGCAACAAAGATAGTCGTCCCTTCCGGATGTCAAGAATCGATAACGAACCTTTCTCTCAATTCTTCAAGATATATCACGATTTGGTCATCGATCGAACGTGTCGTGAAATTCCCGATCCTACCATCAAGCATCATGTGCTAAATGCTTATATTGACGGAATTTGGGTGAACCGAATCCACTCATTATCCGTTAATTCCAAAGCACATTCTAGGTAGACTTCTCGGTTCTACATTTCAATGTAAACCGTTATTTCACTTCCAATATCTTTATTGAGTTAAGCAGTGTATTGTAGCACATCTACAACTATGTAAGGCAATTCAATGGTTTCTTCCTTAGTGAAAGCATTTCACTATGAGGCGAGCCGAACATCGCCTCAGACTATGTGATGGCCCATTTCTCGAGTATAGAATACTCCATCTCTCGATGAATCCGAGACACCATAAAATATTTTGGATAAACTTACCGGAGTGTTTGAATAGTTATCGAGACAAGAAGTCACTACTGAAGCTCCTACTAGCTTGTATCTTTCATCGGACTCGAAGGTAAATCGCATGAACAAGCTATGTTACTTTATAACCATTATCCTTTCCCGATTGAAAGGAAACTTAGTCATTGAACCTTTGAGACAATATAACCAGATCGGAGAAAGGAATCACCCTGAGCCGCCTTGAGTCTTGTCTTTTAGTGGACTATGCACTAACTATGGAATATGAAGAAGCGTTTATCTAAATATAGAAACCAATTGCTTTTAATAGTTCTTAAGATGTGTTTTATATACATATTTCAAAGAGCTTCTAAGTGGTTTTGACTTTATCAAACAAAAGTCCGAGTCTTGGATTCAGACTACAAATGGTATATTCACTTTCTATACGACAAACAAATTATCGAATAGAAGGTAAATCCATTCGTTCCAACGAATCTTAAATGCAAAAATAAATTTTCCGCGATATCCAAGGATTGAATCCGAGATTCATTTCCTTATATCACTCCCAATTTTCTAGCTAAAATTAACTGCCCGTTGTTTACTCTTTTAATCGTTAAATGCACTGCTACATAGTTCTTCCAAAGAACTTAGCTCAAGAAAATCGCCAAGGATTCATAGGTTGGTGATCCAAAATCACCGCCCCTTATCCTATGATTTTCGCTTAATTAATTTTTCGATTTAGCCTTAAAGTTTACTCGATTTAGATGACTAACACTTTTAGACATATTCTCCCATTATTGACTTTCCTTGAATGGAAATAGGTCTTGAACCAAATGTTCGTTTGAGTAGACACTACTCTTGAACCGTGGGATGTCTATTTCGATTGTTACTTGTTAGGACTTCTCGGATTTTCTATCATACCAGAAAAACAACAAATCATAACATTAAAGCTCCCACTAGTTTATCGGTTCCAAATACCGCCTAACCAGGCAGAATGCTCTATTTTATGATTTTCCGATTTTTCGATTAGAAAATCTTTCGTACATAGTTCTATTGTTTCCAGAAAAACAACAAATCATAGAAACTCCCACTAGTTCATCGATTCCAAATATCGTCTAACTAGCAACATTTCATGACTTTCCGGTTTTTCAATTAGAACGATTACGTGTGTAGTCGATTACACTTTTCTAATGTTCTAGAAAAACAACAAATCATAAAGCTCCCACTAGTTCATCGATTCCAAATATCGTCCAACTAGTAACACTTCATGGTTTTCCGATTTTTCAATTAGAAAATTACTCGTGTAATCACTACACACTCAAAATTCACTAGAAGAATTTTAAAGTCCGAAATCACCTAAGTTTGTCTCCGCTTGGCACGAGTGACACTAGTGACATATCTATATGTCACTCGATTTTTAAAAGCTTAAGAGATTATATCTCTTTCAAAAAATAATTGCATTATCAATTAACTAGTTCAACGTCCTAGTTACTTTCCACTTTTTAACAAATTCAATACTAGTCAATTAATTTTTAAGCAATTTAGTAAGGGATATAATGTTGTAAATAAAATGACATATATTAATTCAAGTTTAACACTACTATATTAAATTTTAGGAATTGTAAACTAAAAGTAAGTCTACTTACCATTCCAAGGTTTTAACCTCGCATCTCAAAGCCGCCAGTAGGTAGGTCAAAGAGATCAACGGTTAAATCAATGAATAACTTGTGAGAATCGGACATCCCACGAGAATCGAACATCCCTTTATTCATTGACTACCTTCCTTTTAGCCTAGGTATTTATCAAAAATACCCTTGATGAGTGTGACCTACTATATCGGATCTCTTAGGTACGCCCGAGTGTGCCGTCGTAGGATAGGTCGGTGACCCGACGAGTACCTGTAAATCCTATCCTTTCGGAGACCAAGCCATGAATGTTGATAGGGGTGAACACCATCCGTAGGGGACGAAATCAAAGCGCCATGAGGCGTCACCCTTCTCTCACTTACTTGCATCTATAGTAGAGGCGTGGGGTTGGTTTGCCGCCTCCCGCTCCCACTCAATATTTTGGAAGTGGTGGTGGGTTAACTAACCACGCCTTTTGATGTTAACATAAAAGCACATAAAATCAAGGATTCCGAATGGTGTCGGTAACGTAGGCAAGCCTACCCTTCCTATTCGTTGGAACATATGTGACGATCGGGACGAAATCGGGTCAAGAGAGCCCTATTGAGATTAGAAGGAATCACCCCTCCGCTCTCGGTTTGGCTTAGTCTTGCCGGACCCCGTGCATACATCACACTAGGAGGGTTAAGTCGTTTGAGCGCGGCTCGATTGACCACCCAACCTAAAGGCGAACTGCTTTTATCCAAGATTTATTGTTCTTTTACCATCATTCAATCTCGTAGACACTACGAATTGAAAACGTGATCTCGTTTACGACTTTAAGGCGGTTCACCGAGAACACACACCGAAAGGCTAACGATTTCATAACCCGTCCTCGGATCTTTAATTAGTTACTAAATTAATTAATTACCACGTATTAATTAAATTTCAACTAATTACGCGAGTTTGTATACATGCCTATTTTAATTGCCAAAATTAAAATTCTACATGTATGCATTGAGTGGATTTATGATATGATGCATGTCATGGCAATTCCGATTTTATGTCATTTTATGATCAAACACATAAAAATAAAATTGCGGAAAATTTAAACACCGAGATGGATCGTTGGCACCCCAGAATTAATCTAATCTATTAAAAAAAAAAAACAAAACCCTAACTAGGGTTTACTACTTTCTAACAAAAAACTGCAGCTGTTCGAACTCTTCGATGATCGGGAAACCAAACGAACTCGGATCGGGACGAAACTTTCCAGATCTTTTCTTCACTTCTCGAACTCCAATATGGACGGTTGGATCGGAGCTTTGACTTGTCAATTTTCTCCAGTTAACCGCCCAACTTGCTGCTGAATCTAACTTTGACTGCACCGCATCAAGGACTTCCTAAGGCAGATCGGGAATCGAGATGAATCCCGATCGACCTGAAATTTTTATGGTACCTCCAAAACTCCAAGTTGATCAATCTGAACGGTCGGATTTTCGTTTCAACGGTCCAAACTCTCCCAGAAAATCGAGGAAGTCACAGGTAGTGTATCTGTGAATCCTGCGTTTTTCTGTTACAGCAGCCTCTTCGCAGCATCAAACGGATATCGAAACGGACCCTGATCGACGCCAAAATTTGTGGAGTTGATCATCTTCTTCTAATCTTGATTCTGACCGGAGGGATCTTCGTTTCAACGGTTAGATCAACGGGAAAAGCAAAAAAAACTAAACAGCTACAAACTAGATCTATTTGCTGGAAATTAAACTTGCAATAAAGATAAATTACATAATTTCCTATACTCATATGAACGAATTTTCATCATTCATATGAGTGTACAATAGATCTAACGGGTAAACAATGCCAACACCAATCCATCTCTTCAACCACAACAATCGCAAGCATTCATCATAAAATTTTGAAAATAATAAAATTAAAAACGAAAATAATGCAATCTACACACGATATTCCACTCCTTAGATCTAATATTTTATACTTAATAAATATAGATCCTTAGCGGATCGATACCAATCTGTTAGTTAAATATCATCGCAACGGCAAGCGATTTATGGATCTAGATCTATAAAATACTCGTAATAAAATAACTAGATCTATATCTACAAGGGGTTGTAGAACATACCTCTTGGATCTCTAAATCCAAGTTGAAGAACCATAAAGGAAAGATTGCAAGAAGATGTGAAGAGCACCACGATCTTCCGCAGACGTGTGATCCAAGCAATTCCCGGTGGAAGGAATTCTCACTCGAACCCTCCGATATGCTACCCGGAAAATCTCCAAGATTTTCCCTTAAACCCTTTGGCCGAAATTATCACTTCTTCTCTCTAAGAGGAGAAGTCGAAATTTATTTGTGTGTTTAGACTTAGAACTCTCTTTATATGGAGAGAGTAATCCTTTGTCCTCCAAGGATTTTATAATTAATACAAAATCAATTATAATAATCCTATTAAATAAAAGATAATCTCAAAATATTCTAGAACAAATCAAGAATATTTTTATCTTTATTATTTACCATAAATATTTATCCAATAAATATTTTATGCACATGTCTTTTTTAACACACAAGAAAACTAATTCCTTGTCAAAATAAAGACACATGTGGCGCCACAAACATATATTGACCTAAATCGATATTAATTTTGCCATTACACAATAATTGGGCAAGATTATGGAAAATGTCTTTTCCACATATTTAATTATTTAAATTTAACTAATTTAATAAGACACCAAACAATTAATTCACATATCGTTTTAATAAAGTCCAACATGAACTAAATTAATATTATCGAGATTCGACGTCCGAGAATATACATGCTATATTAGGAGCGCGTCGGGGATTATGGACTAATAATCACGGCTCCGATAAATCAAATAAATAATTATCTTATGAACAGAATAATTATATTTGATAAATCAATCACGAGAATATGCCACCATAATCCCGTATCGCACTCCTCCGATTATAAGATTATATTTATCTCCTCACGAAAAGTAATAAGCGTCCCACCGATATAATCATTTCATATGGATTAATCCTCCATGTATCGCTCATTCTAAATCGGGAAGTTACCGTTAACCCTTTTCGAACATCTTGTCCTTACTTACCATTAACCCCTAGTGATCAATAATTCAAATAACTCACCGGTAGCTAATCGATGTAATATGAATCCCATGGATCGATCAATGTCTGGATTAACTCATAAGAGGAATCGTCATCTACTTCCATAAATGGAAGGAATGGATTCCGTGATCGTGATAACACGGACTACTCACTCAATCCAAAGACAATGCCAAGATGGGTAATTCGGATCACGGACTCGGTGTAATCCTTAACCGTCAAGTCAAACCTCATGCCGATTCAAGCGGTTGACTGTGATCACCTTAGATTAAGATATATCCATAATATGATCATCTAATGATTCGATAAGACTTCTCAATTACGGAATTATATTGAGAACTCAGATCAAATCGGTCCAAATTTCATATGATATATCTATCATATATAAATGCCCCATTAGGTTCCTTTAACCGAAAGTCCGGATAAGACGATCACACCTATCGTGTTATGGGCGCATTAATAGTACGTTAAAGGGAGACCCGATACTCTCGATTAACTTTACTACGGACTAATTGTATTTTAAGTACATCTTCACTAACTCAATCCTCCCGTGTATATCTCATACACTGAAAGTTAAGTGATTACATAAACGATATACTCGGGGTTTTTACAGTAGTGTAAATACTATTGTCACATCGGTGATTATGAGAATAATAAATATGAATAATAATATCATTTCATTTATTAAATAAAACAATTACAAAAATTGTCTTTCGGGCATCACACCCAACAATCTCCCACTTGCACGAAAGCTTGTGATTAATTGTTTTAGAGCACACCCTATTATTTAAAACTACAAAGAAACTACATCTCCCACTTGCTCTAAAGCAATGGAGACTCATCCCGTATTTTAGTACCCACAAAACTTATCATAACCATTTCAGATTCCAAAGTACACTCCGAGTATGCCGTCGTAGGATAGGTCAGTGACTCGGGGAGTACCTATATCTGAATGTCATGGGTCTTAATGATCAGTCAGGTTGTCGGCTCGAGGCGATCCGTAGAATCGAACGCGTCGCGGTCCATCCGATCATGTGGTACCTACCCAATATGCTCTTGAACTCCAATGATTTCGAAATCCTTATAAGCTACCCCTTCATTGTTTGCACAATGATGTGGTATCTGCTTCCCAAATCTAGAATGACTCCCGGATATGGAAAGGAAATCCTTAAGCTATATCGCCTCTCTAGCTACTACGTGAGCCGCTAATCACCCAACTAGTTAAAGTCGAGTTGGCGTTCTTTGATTTCTCCAGGCAATAGCTTCAACAAGAGTAAACACTTGAGCCGAGATCGACTTTAACGATCATCCTCAATCGACTTAAAATCAAAATCGATGTATCACACATATCCAAGCTCATACATGAATATGTCCGCATATTATTCCTCGTTCTCTCAAGATACTAAAGGACATACTAAACTTGCTTTGTTAATCGCCGAATCTAAGATTCGATCAAAATTGACGTTCAATAACTCGACCATCTCTTGTCACAAAAGAATCCATCCCATTTCTCTTTATCCGAAGATTTGAGAGTCATTCCCGAGGCATAGGGTAGAACTTCCTCGTTGAATGTTGCATACACAGATGCATCATCTTAACCAATAAGATGGATGGAAACCAATGACTGATTCTAATGAATTCGACCGAGTCAAACTCTTCGAATGTTGTCCAAATCTACATTGCTGAAGAATTGTGGCATTGTCGGTCGACTTGAGATAACACACCCATGTTGAGTCCAACCAGTGCGGCGTTATCCTTCACAAACACTAATATATATGTATATATTCACTATCATGTACTAAAATTGATATCCAGTCTACACAAGACTTATCAATATTCGGTCAAATCCATATATTATAGAAATATATGACTTCCAATGACCAAGAGGTTTGCTTTTATCCACAATAGGACATAAGCCTTGATGGTCATCCCGTCATAAGTTCATAAGGCAATACCATTCTCATTCGAATGAATCCAGATTCCGTTTGTTTGGCAAGAAAGTCTCGAGGAATCACCCCTATTTTCTACGCTTTTGAACGAAATCATGAATTACCGAATTCATTCTACTCTTTCCGTGTAGATCCAATTACTCCCACTGGGCTGAGACACTCGGTGGTTCTACAAGAGTATGAACGACTCTGGAGCACCAAACTCCATTCACGTGGTTATGGCTTGTAAACCAACCTCTATTATCGTAATCCTATCTTTGCTCACAAAAGAGCCATAGGTCATCAATCGATCCTCATACTACAAAGTCCACGAAAAACCGTAATGGGTAATGGATAAACCATACTCCCACTATTTTCTTGGTGGATCGAAATTCGATCTAGTTTAGCAAGATTTAGTGTTATCACCAACAACCAAAGTTGGATGTGGTTTGATCTAATCGATAAGTAACTACCTTGAGTATCCGTACTCTGGGTTCAAGGTTTGTTGTTCATAGACTCTATCGGAAAGGATGCAACAAAGATAGCATGTCCCTTCCAGATGTCAAGAATCGATAACGAACCTTTCTCTCAATTCTTCAAGATATATCACGATTTGGTCATCGATCGAACGTGTATGCGTGAAATTCAGTCCTACCATCAAGCATCATGTGCTAAATGCTTATATTGACGGAATTTGGGTGAACCGAATCCACTCATTATCCGTTAATTCCAAAGCACATTCTAGGTAGACTTCTCGGTTCTACATTTCAATGTAAACCGTTATTTCACTTCCAATATCTTTATTGAGTTAAGCAATGTATTGTAGCACATCTACAACTATGTAAGGCAATTCAATGGTTTCTTCCTTAGTGAAAGCATTTCACTATGAGGCGAGCCGAACATCGCCTCAGGACTATGTGATGGCCCATTTCTGAGTATAGAATACTCCATCTCTGACAGAATCCGAGACACCATAAAATATTTTGGATAAACTTACCGGAGTGTTTGAATAGTTATCAGACAAGAAGTCACTACTCGGAAGCTCCTACTAGCTTGTATCTTTCATCGAGACCCGAAGGTCGTCATGAACAAGCTATGTTACTTTTTATAACCATTATCCTTTCCCGATTGAAAGGAAACTTAGTCATTGAACCTTTGAGACAATATAACCAGATCGGAGAAAGGAATCACCCCGAGCCGCCTTGAGTGTCTTGTCTTTTGTGGACTATGCACTAACTATGGAATATGAAGAAGCGTTTATCTAAATATAGAAACCAATTGCTTTTAATAGTTCTTAAGATGTGTTTTATATACATATTTCAAAGATTCTAAGTGGTTTTTGACTTTATCAAACAAAAGTCCGAGTCTTGGATTCAATCTACAAATGGTATATTCACTTTCTATAAGACAAACAAATTTTCGAATAAAAGGTAAATCCATTCGTTCCAACGAATCTTAAACAGAAAAATAAATTTTCCGCGATATCCAAGGATTGAACCCGAGATTCATTTCCTTATATCACTCCCACTTTTCTAGCTAAAATTAACGCCCCGTTGTTTACTCTTTTAATCGTTAAATGCACTGCTACATAGTTCTTCCAAAGAACTTAGCTCAAGAAAATCGCCAAGGATTCATAGGTTGGTGATCCAAAATCACCGCCCTTATCCTATGATTTTCGATTAATTAATTTTTCGATTTAGCCTTAAAGTTTACTCGCTTTAGATGACTAACACTTTTAGACATATTCTCCCATTATTGACTTTCCTTGAATGGAAATGATCTTGAACCAAATGTTCGTTTGAGTAGACACTACTCTTGAACCGTGGGATGTCTATTTCGATTGTTACTTGTTAGGACTTCTCGGATTTTCTATCATACTAAAAAAACAACAAATCATAACATTAAAGCTCCCACTAGTTTATCGGTTCCAAATACCGTCTAACCAACAATGCTCTATTTTATGATTTTCCGATTTTTTCGATTAGAAAATCTTTCGTACATAGTTCTATTGTTTCCAGAAAAACAACAAATCATAGAAACTCCCACTAGTTCATCGATTCCAAATATCGTCTAACTAGCAACATTTCATGACTTTCCGGTTTTTCAATTAGAACGGTTACGTGTGTAGTCAGTTACACTTTTCTAATGTTCTAGAAAAACAACAAATCATAAAGCTCCCACTAGTTCATCGATTCCAAATATCGTCCAACTAGTAACACTTCATGGTTTTCCGATTTTTCAATTAGAAAATTACTCGTGTAATCACTACACACTCAAAATTCACTAGAAGAATTTTAAAGTCCGAAATCACCTAAGTTTGTCTCCCGTTTGGCACGAGTGACACTAGTGACATATCTATATGTCACTCTGATTTTTAAAAGGCTTAAGAGATTATATCTCTTTCGAAAAATAATTGCATTATCAATTAACTAGTTCAACGTCCTAGTTACTTTCCACTTTTTAACAAAGTCAATACTAGTCAATTAATTTTTTAAGCAATTTAGTAAGGGATATAATGCTGTAAATAAAATGACATATATTAATTCAAGTTTAACACTACTATATTAAATTTTAGGAATTGTAAACTAAAAGTAAGTCTACTCTACCATTCCAAGGTTTTAACACCATTCCAAGGTTTTAACCTCGCATCTCAGTGCCGCCGTAGGGTAGGTCAAAGAGATCAACGGTTAAATCAATGAATAACTTGTGAGAATCAGACATCCCACGAGAATCGAACATCCCTTTATTCATTGACTACCTTCTTTTTTAGCCTAGGTATTTATCAAAAATACCCTTGATGAGTGTGACCTACTATATCGATCTCTTAGGTACGCCCGAGTGTGCCCGTCGTAGGATAGGTCGGTGACCCGGCGAGTACCTGTAAATCCTATCCTTTCGGAGACCAAGCCATGAATGTTGATAGGGGTGAACACCATCCGTAGGGGATCGAAATCAAAGCGCCGCGAGGCGCCACCCTTCTCTCACTTACTTGCATCTATAGTAGAGGTTGTGGGGTTGGTTGTCGCCTCCCCGCTCCCACTCAATATTTTGGAAGTGGTGGTGGGTTAACTAACCACGCCTTTTGATGTTAACATAAAAGCACATAAAATCAAGGATTCGAATGGTGTCGGTAACGTAGGCAAGCCTACCCTTCCTATTCGTTGGAACATATGTGATGATCCGGACGAAATCGGGTCAAGAGAGCCCTATTGAGATTAGAAGGAATCACCCTCCGCTCTCGGTTTGGCTTAGTCTTGCCGGACCCCGTGCATACATCACACTAGGAGGGTTAAGTCGCTTTGAGCGAAGCTCAGATTGACCACCCAACCTAAAGGCGAACCGCTTTTATCCAAGATTTATTGTTCTTTTACCATCATTCAATCTCGTAGACACTACGAATTGAAAACGTGATCTCGCTTTCGACTTTTAAGGCGGTTCACCGAGAACACACACCGAAAAGGCTAACGATTTCATAACCCGTCCTCGGATCTTTAATTAGTTACTAAATTAATTAATTACCACGATTAATTAAATTTCAACTAATTACGCGAGTTTGTATATACATGCCTATTTTAATTGCCAAAATTAAAATTCTACATGTATGCATTGAGTGGATTTATGATATGATGCATGTCATGGCAATTCCGATTTTATGTCATTTTATGATCAAACACATAAAAAATAAAATTATGGAAAATTTAAACACCGAGATGGATCGTTGGCACACTTCAACTAATCTATTATTAAAAAAAAAAAAAACAAAACCTAACTAGGGTTTACTACTTTCTAACAAAAAACTGCAGCTGTTCGAACTCTTCGATGATCGGGAAACCAAACGAACTCGGATCGGACGAAACTTTCCAGATCTTTTCTTCACTTCTCGAACTCCAATATGGACGGTTGGATCGGAACTTTGACTTGTCAATTTTCTCCAGTTAACCGCCCAACTTGCTGCTGAATCTAACTTTGACTGCACCGCATCAAGGACTTCCTAAGGCAGATCGGGAATCGAGATGAATCCCGATCGACCTGAAATTTTATGGTACCTCCAAAACTCCAAGTTGATCAATCTGAACGGTCGGATTTTCGTTTCAACGGTCCAAACTCTCCCAGAAAATTGAGGAAGTCACAGGTAGTGTATCTGTGAATCCTGCGTTTTTCTGTTACAGCAGCCTCTTCGCAGCATCAAACGGATATCGAAACGGACCCTGATCGACGCCAAAATTTGTGGAGTTGATCATCTTCTTCTAATCTTGATTCTGACCGGAGGATCTTCGTTTCAACGGTTAGATCAACGGGAAAAGCAAAAAAACTAAACAGCTACAAACTAGATCTATTTGCTGGAAATTAAACTTGCAATAAAGATAAATTACATATTTTCATATACTCATATGAACGAATTTTCATCATTCATATGAGTGTACAATAGATCTAACGGGTAAACAATGCCAACACCAATCCATCTCTTCAACCACAACAATCGCAAGCATTCATCATAAAATTTTCAAAATAATAAAATTAAAAACGAAAATAATGCAATCTACACATCGTATTATTCCACTCCTTAGATCTAATATTTTATACTTAATAAATATAGATCCCTTGGCGATCGATACCATCATTAGTTAAATATCATCGTAACGGAAGCGATTTATGGATCTAGATCTATAAAATACTCGTAATAAAATAACTCAGATCTATATCTACAGGGGTTGTAGAACATACCTCTTGGATCTCTAAATCCAAGTTGAAGAACCGCAAAGGAAAGATTGCAAGAAGATGTGAAGAGCACCACGATCTTCCGCAGACGTGTGATCCAAGCAATTAAATTGGAAGGAATTCTCGACTCGAACCCTCCGATATGCTACTAGGAAAATCTCCAAGATTTTCCCTTAAACCCCTTGGCCGAAATTATCACTTCTTCTCTCTAAGAGGAGAAGTCGAAATTTATTTGTGTGTTTAGACTTATAACTCTCTTTATATAGGAGAGTAATCCTTGTCCTCCAAGGATTTTATAATTAATACAAAATCAATTATAATAATCCTATTAAATAAAAGATAATCTCAAAATATTCTAGAACAAATCAAGAATATTTTTATCTTTATTATTTACCATAAATATTTATCCAATAAATATTTTATGCATAATGCTTTTTTAACACACAAAGAAAACTAATTCCTTGTCAAAATAAAAGACACATGTGGCGCCACAAACATATATTGACCTTCAAATCAATATTAATTTTATTAATTACACAATAATTGGTAAGATTATGGAAAATGTCTTTTCCACATATTTAATTATTTAAATTTAACTAATTTAATAAGTACACCAAACAATTAATTCACATATCGCTTTAATAAAGTCCAACATGAACTAAATTAATATTATCGAGATTCGACGTCCGAGAATATACATGCTATATTAGGAGGCACGTCGGGGACCATGGACTAATAATCAGTGACTCCGATAAATCAAATAAATAATTATCTTATGAATGTAATAATTATATTCGATAAATCAATCACAGAATATGCCACCATAATCCCGCGATCGCACTCCTCCGATTATAAGATTATATTTATCTCTCACGAGAAAGTAATAAGCGTCCACTCGATATAATCATTTCATATGGATTAATCCTCCATGATCGTTCATTCTAAATCGGGAAGTTACCGTTAACCTTTTCGTAACATCTTGTCCTTACTTACCATTAACCCCTAGTGATCAATAATTCAAATAACTCACCGGTAGCTAATCGTTGTAATATGAATCCCATGGATCGATCAATGTCTAGGATTAACTCATAAGAAATCGTCTATCTACTTCCATAAATGGAAGGAATGGATTCCGTATCTGTGATAACACGTACTACTCACTCAATCCAAAGACAATGCCAAGATGGGGTAATTCGGATCACAGACTCAGTGTAATCCTTAACCGTCAAGTCAAACCTCATAATCGATTCAAGCGGCTTGATCGTGATCACCTCAGGATTAAGATATATCCATAATATGATCATCTAATGATTCGATAAGACTTCTCAATTACGGAATTATATTGAGAACTCGGATCAAATCGGTCCAAATTTATATGATATATCTATCATATATAAATGCCCCATTAGGTTCCTTAACCGAAAGTCCGATAAGACGATCACACCTATCGTGTTATGGGCGCATTAATAATATGCGTTAAGGGAGACCCAATACTCTCGATTAACTTTACTACGGACTAATTGTATTTTAAGTACATCTTCACTAACTCAATCCTCCCGTGTATATCTCATACACCGAAAGTTAAGTGATTACATAAACGATATACTCGGGGTTTTACTGTAGTGTAAATACTATTGTCACATCGGTGATTATGAGAATAATAAATATGAATAATAATATCATTTCATTTATTAAATAAAACAATTACAAAAATTGTCTTTCGGGCATCACACCCAACATCAACCTCCTCACACTTTTAGCATTCCTTATTTCCTTCGCTGTTTATCGATCGGAATTCTTAAGGTTTTTCGGCGGAGCTTTGAAGGTTCAAATGGCGTTTCTTTGGTGGTTTTAGGATTTCAAGGTGGTTCTTTTGAAGATTCCGCCACTTTCTTGAGCATTTCCTACTTCACGCTGGATTTCTCTTTCCTCAAAGAAATTGGGTAAGAATTCCTCTCTTTTAACTCTTTTATTCATCCATCCCTGCGTTATTTTTCCATAAGCATCATTTTCATCTTTCTTTCTGCAACGGGGATGCAACCTCGATTTGTTTCTGATTAATAATGGGGGTTTTTCCGGGAGAGATTATAGCTTTCTGGGAAAATTGGGGTTTCACCCGCTCCCCTCGCTTCCTCTGTAATTTTATTTGCGATCTCTCTGCAAAAACGGAGGAGGCGGCATTGAAGTGGGTGCGATCACCTTCACCGGCTAATTTATTATTATACCAGGTCTGAAAGCTCCACCTTTTTCCTCCCTTGTTTTTGCAGGATGTCGGGGAATGATTATTCTGGCGATGATTCTGCGGAAAGGGAGATTTATGATTATGCCGAGGATGACCCCATATTATCTGCGGCCTCAGTCGGCGATCTCACCGACGCAGGTGGAAGTGGAAAGTACTCGCGGTGTTGGCGAGATTACTGCTGATGAGGTCGCTACTATGGATGCCGACCTTTTGAGTTGGAGGCCTTATCTCTGCGTAAATCCGCGCGTAGAGAGCCTTAAAGAGAAAGCGCGGGCTCAAAAATCTCCAACTGCTCACGAAGTGAAAAAAATCACGCCCCGGTGAAGGACAAATCGCGTCCCAAGTACTAGCGGCGCTCCCGACCACGACGAAGCTTATGTTCAGGACGCCGCAGTTCATGAGTTAATGGGGTCCAGTGAGGATGAAAATGCTGAATTGCCTCGGAAGGATATCTGGGTGCCCGCAAAAAAGCAGAAGAAGAAGAAAATTGCGAGCCAAACCATGACAGTCGGTGAAGCCGCCGCGGCCGCCACCCAGCCGAAGAACTCTCGACCTAACAATCCTGAAGCTATGCGGGAGTTTGGGACCATGACGGCGTATGAGAAGGATGTTGAGAAGAAATGGTCCCGACTGTGTAAGGGCAGCGATCTCAATAGGACCATAAATCGTATATTTGGAATCGACACCAGTGTGTATCGGTTTTCTTTTTTCGATTATGAAAGGAGGCCCGACAAATTTAAGCCAGGGATCACAAGGATTACGTATGTGCGCGCCGCTCCGAGGACACCCTTATCCTCCACTTCCATCATTTGCATGCGGGTCTGAGACCGCCTTTCGATCCTTTCTTTGTGAAGATCTGCGAGGAGATGCAGGCGCTTCCTTCTGATTTTGCCGTCGGGGCTATTATCCAGTTGATGGCTTTCACAGTTATGTGCCGGATTCTGAAGATTGAGCCGACGTTAACTTTACTGGGGCAATTTAATCTCTTACGTGGGGACGACTGTTCTGGACAAATCTCCTCGAGGCGAAGACTCCGCTTACTATTCCCGCTTCCCAATAAGTTTCACAAATGGGGCGTGCTGGTACCGAAAGTCGAGTCGAAGGTAGGTTGGCCTTTTCCGTAAGCGGAGGCCGCGGAGGCAAATCCACGCTTTTAATCCTTGACCCCCGCGAGTGAGCGGCGCTATGTAAAGGGGGCCGATGCGTTAATTCGAGCTGGATGGGGCGGCGCCATCTCGGAGAAATGTTGCCTGGTTGAACTTCTTGACTGGCCGAGCCTTTTGTATGTATGGCGGGCCTAGTAGGTAGGGGAATGCCGTGCCCTTGGTACGAATGGGTCCCGAGTTGCGATCCGGATTGGATTGGGGATTGCCATATCAACAAATGTTTTCCCTCCGAGTGTCCAGAATGTGGGGCGATCCTTTACTTAGGCGCTTTGTAACTTTCTTTGTCCACTTGTATTTATTTGTATATGTTCATTTTGTTTTGTTGGGTTCTAAACCGCTTTCCTTTTGTAGGTATGGATCCAAATGCTCGCAGGCTCAAAGAAACAAGCTTAATGCGGAGGCGACCAAGGCGACCAATGCTCGATGGGAGAGGCTCAAGAAAGCTCTGTGGAAAGTGCCCCGAATCGTGGATGCCTCGGTTGTCGCCGAGACATATAACCCGAAGTCGCGACCTCTTACGCCTTTGTTGCGACTTCCTCGCCTTGTTGCGAGCCCAGTCGGTGGTGCCTCAAAAAGACTCATCCCCTCCTAAAGAGTCGCGCGCGTAAAGCGACCTCAACCAGAGAAGGCGAAGGATGATCGCCCACCCAAACGGCCCGCTCACAGCCCGGTGCATCTTGAAGAGGTTGAAGCTCCGGTGGAGAAGAGCGCGCCCACTGAGACACTGCCACAAAAAACCTTGCCTCGAGGTTACTCTGGGAAAGAGGCCCTTTGGTTGGATCCGAGCTTTACCCAGGATCTTGACCTATCCAAAGCTCGCCGGGTTTGTGAAGCAATTGCTGATGTGATTCCTCTTGGGCCGATTCCTTTTGACTATCCTGATCATGTTCAAGTGGAGATTGGTCGGGGCATACTAGCCCGCTTTGCGGCTCAAGATAATACTCCGCCTCAAGATGAGATCGCCGAAATCAGAGATTTGAGCGGCCAGTTTGGGATTGCTGCTTCTATGGTAAGACCACCTCTTTCTTCTCTTCTTCCTTTTTCTTTTTCTTCTTTTTTTATTTATTTTTGTTTTTGGCCAACTCCCCTTGCTTTCCCATTTCGGTGCTCGTTTGAATAGGGTGCTCGAGGCGGCGAGAGGCGCAAGCGCGAGATGATAAAGGTGACGGCGCAGTAGGGGCGGCCCGACCAGGCAAGAGTTACTTGCCGAAAAAGAAAGCTAGGCACGCGGTGGCGAGGTGGAAAAGATGAGATCAATCTTGGAGGAGCACTCTAAACCGGATCTTTGAAATCAATGAAAAGTTTCCACTTTGACCAAGGATTTTGCGGGGCGCGGAGGAGATCGCTAAGTTGAGGGGTAAGCTCATTGAGGCGGATCTGATTGCTAAAGAGGCACTTGAAAAGCTAACTTTGAAGAAGCTGAAGAGAGCCGCAGAGAAGGCGTGAAGAAAAGCGCCGAGGCCGTTGAGGAGGCCAAGTCTGGGCCGTCGCCGCCTACAAGAATTCGGATGACTTCCTTGACCTCATGGAGCATAGCTTTGATCGGGGTTTTAGTCACTTAGCTCATTGCATCTGGTGACCGAGCGCGAGCACATTACTCTGGAAGATCTGTTGCGGTGGGTGAATACGCACTAAGGTCATCCTGATTTAGTGGTTTTTCACCCGGAGATTCCCTATGCCAATGAGCTTATTACCTCGTCTGGTGAATAGCTTAGTCGTGGCGAGCTGTTTGGGATCTGCTCCCGTGTTAATCCTGTGAACTTTGAGGCGTTGAAGAAGCCGCCGTCCTTCCGAGCAAGGCGATGAGTTCATCGACACCCCACCTACCCTCATGATCTCTAGATTTTTGGATTTTCCTGCGAGCCCTTTAAAATTTGACTTGTAACCTTGACTATTTATCTTTGTGATTTGCCTGAATTTTGAGTTGTAATATCTTGACAATTTACTCTCTGCATTTTCTATTTATAAGATTTGATTTTTTCCCGTCCCTGATTTGTGTTGACTATCTGGCGGTCTTTAGCGAGGCTGTGATAGGCATTACTTTATCCTCTGTATGCGGTCCTCTTGATTTGTGCGAGGTCTTTTACATAATTTGTTGGAGTACGCGGTCACGAAACGTCGTCGTCTTGTCCTAACCATGGTCGCTATGCGGTGTCAATTGTCAAGATTTCCGCGGCCCTATGAAGCGTGTTTTGTCGAATTTTAGCCTCTCAGAGCGACCTTTGACCGTGTCATTAACGCGAGAGTTATGACCCTAATAAATAGGTGTCGAGTAATCGTAGCCATAAATTTCGGTCTCTTTATGGTGCAGCGTTCCTGCTTTGCCTTGGTTATATCCTCCTTTTAGTATAAAAAGGGGAGTACCTTGGAACTCATTCTGCCTCTTGCCTTATACTGAATTTGCTTTCTTTCTTCTGCAATTTGTTCATTATCCTCTTTATTGTTTTATCCCCCTTTTACTTTACGCTATGTCTCACCCAGGGAAAAGCAGCCGGGTTCGGATATGGAAAGCTCGTCCTATTCGTGATGTATCCCCTTTCTTCTTTCTTCCTCTGACGTTGCTAAAGATCATTTAAAGCGCTATTTTGAGTGGGTTGAGCTGCGAAGAGAGGGTTTAAATCGAGCAAGGTCGAGGGTGACGGTTCTCTTCTGCGTCGTCGTTTTTTTACTGGTGGGCGATTTTGTTGCACCACCTTCGTCAATACTTCCCAATCTTTCAATAGTGAGGGAGTTCTATTCCATCTTGTCCGGTTGCTTCGAGGGGATCGCCACCAGATGCATTACCCTTCGTGGCGTCGCGGTCATTTTACTCGGAATCCATCAATGGTGCCACAGGTATACCCGCTATCGACCCTTTATCCCATTATGAGCTCGCTTGGAACCTTGCCGATGAGTCAAGTAGACAATCTTGCTTACACGACGAGCCCTTCGCGAGCTCTTTCACGATTATGAGCGACCTCGTGTCTTTGGGACTGCGTCGATCTTTCTCGCAAGAATCGTGAGTGGAAAAGGTTCATCAACTCGCGCCCTCTTGTCCACGGATAACGAGGTCATTAGTGAAAGCCGAAGCTTTGCTTTTGCACGCTATTCGCGATCATCGCGTTGATATTGATTGGGGATCTTGATTCATCGGGAAGCGGTTAATTTTGCGGTTTCTATGGACCGACATCGTCGCTTCCCTTTTGCTTCATTAATAACGAAGCTATGCGGCTTAAGCGAGGTGCGAAGCATTCAGCTGGATCGTTATAGGTACACTCATTAGATAGAGTGTAACCCGTTTTTTTGAGATCGCAAAGCATGGTAGGCCGCAGATTTCTTTGGAAACAATTGTATTTCTTAATAAGCGAAGATGGCTCTTTTATTTTGATTTCCACTTTCCATATGCTCTGTTAAATGCACGCGGCATACATACGCTTTTACATATAATATTTTTTCAGATTGTCCGCATGCCAGGTCGGTTGTACTCGCGACCTTGGTTGTCACTTAGTACGTAAGTTCCTTTTTGACTATCCGGCGATCCTCTGCAGGCTTTCCCGGTTTTCCGATAGTTTTCCTTTCTTGGCCTCGTGGCGGTGGCTTGTCTCTTTCGCAAAACATAATCTCCCACGCGAAGTGATGCCCGCGAATACGTTTGTCGTGATGACGCTTCGCTTTGTTTATAATTGACTAAACGGTCAGTATGCCCGGATGCGCCGCTCTACTAGATCAAGCTCGAGTTTACGTGCCGTGGTATTATTGACCTCGTTATAAAAAACGACCCTAGGGCTTGGTAAGGCCATTTCACTTGGCGCCATAGCCTCAGATCCATAAGTTAAGGCAAAAGGAGTTTCCTCGTTGTGATTTTTCGCGACGTCCTGAGTGCCAATAGAGCCGCGGAAGGTGATCCGGCCGATGACTCCTTTCTCACCAGGCTCTTCTTTAGTACACTTAGGACTGTTTGTTGGCATTTTCACTTGCCCATTTCCTTGTGGGTAACACACGGATGATTGCCAATGTTTAACATTGTTTTCTTCACAAAATTTGTCGAATTCATCTCTCAATTGAGGTCCGTGATCGGAAACCACAACTCTCGAACTCCGAATCTTGTCCATATTTGATCGAGCAAAAGTATGTTATATCCTGGTGTTGGTTTTTACCAAGGCCTTAGCCTCGACCCATTTAGTAAAATAATCCATCTGCGGCGACCACATACTCGCATCCCGGCGACCCTTCCTCAAAGGTCCAATGAGGTCAATTGCCCACATGTCGAAGGGCCAGGCCGCTACCACTATGCTTTGTTCGACCGAGGTAGCCTGGGGATCTTGGCGAACCTCTGGCAAACATCACATGCCTGGTATATGCTTTGGCGTCTTACGCTAATTTCGCCAATAGTATCCGGCTAGGAGTACTTTACGTGCTAGCGTTCGATTGGCGGGATGGCGCGCACATTCCTCGTGTAGTTACTGTTAGAATGCCCGTTACCTCCTCGGTCGCACGCGCATCGCGAAGGGTTTGAGAATGAATGACGGTAAAGCACATCGTCCATAATCATATATCTTGCGACCACTTTTTACCAAGGCCTTAGCCATACGGATAACTGGGAAGCTCCTAGCTCAATGTAAGATTTCATGATGTCGACCTAACAAGTATTCACAGGTTGGAAGTCTATGACCTCGACTTGAGAAATGGCGGGCTCAAAGAGATGCTCGACCATGATGCTAGGATCGCACGACGCATCTTCATTGGTCAATTTGGATAAATAGTACGCCTATGATTATCCTCTCTGGGGATGTTTTTGAATTGGCAATATCTGAAAATTTGCTTTGAGTTTTGACGAGGTTGATATACCTTTGTAATATTTACGCAATGAATGCCAAAAGAGCCATTGATTTGATTCACAACCAAGCGTGAGTCGCAAAATACCATATATTTTCGACTTTCATGGCTTTGGCGACCTTTAAACCAAATGATGACGGCCTCATACTCTGCCTGGTTATTAGAGGCGGTGAAATCGAATCCCGAGCTCCGCTCGATTTCCTCTGATGTGCCCGGCTCTAGCGAGATTATCCTGCGCCGCACCGCTTTGTGACCTGGCGGCCCATCGACGTAGAGTTGCCAACGGTGACTTGGCCTAAAAGGCTCGTCCTCCGTGGCTACCTTATCCTGGTTGCATTTGGGGCAAACTGCTCCGTTGTTTCTTCGTTGAAGCTTGTTTCTACTATGAAATGCTGGAGAGCTGAGCTTTATAGCCTTCCGAGGCTCATAACGGATGTCGACTTCTGTAAGTTCGATAGCCCACCGGAGCGATCGACCGGACAAGTCTGGTTTATGAAGAACTGTCTTAGCGATGCATTCGATAGGACTACGATGGTGTGCGATGAGAAGTAAGCCCTTAATTTGCGGGCGCATATAACAACACAATAAGCTAACTTTTCAATATTAAAATAACGACTTTCTACGGGGCTTAGAGCCTTGGAAACATAAAAAGCGCTTCATGAGCCCTCCTCTTCTTTTACAAATCTGCGCTACGGCCCTATCTCGAGGTCGCCAAATACAAAAACAAAATATCCCCTAGTTTTGGGTCAGTTAACAACGGCGGGCTTGACAAGTATTCTTTAAGGTCTTTAAAAGCACGAGAGCATTCCATTGTCCAAGAGAA
The DNA here is from genome assembly GCA_026214975.1 of Gentiana macrophylla. Lineage (NCBI taxonomy): Eukaryota > Viridiplantae > Streptophyta > Magnoliopsida > Gentianales > Gentianaceae > Gentiana > Gentiana macrophylla. The sequence continues at coordinate 165,090,409 of CM047805.1, forward strand.
GGTACCGCCCTTTCAAAATTTTGAAGAAAGGCAGACTTCTTTCTGCAGATTTTGAGACAAACCTACCCAAGGCTGTGATTCTGCCGTTTAGCGGCTGTACTTCCTTGACACTGGTGGGCTCGCTCATGTTGATTAGGGCTTCGATTTTTTTCGATTTGCCTCGATCCCCTCTCGACTCACCATGAAGCCTTAAATTTTCCCTGCATGGACTCCAAAAATACATTTCGCGAGGGTTTAGTTTCATTGAGTGGTCTCTTATATTGGCGAAGGTTTCGTGAAGGTCCACCAGGTGATCCTGGCGACTTGATTTTACGACCATATCATCAATGTAGGCCTCCATGTTCCTGCCTATTTGTGTGCTAAAAACTCTGTTCACCATTCTCTGATAGGTCGAACCTGCGTTCTTCAGGCCGAAAGGCATCATCTCGTAGTAATAGAGTCCACTGCTGCCCTACAAAGGCTGTCATCTCTTTGTCTTCATCTGCCATTTTGACTTGGTGATAACCGGAATATGCATCCAGAAAACTCAGCGTTTCGAATCCGGCGATCCCGTCGACCATTTTGTCAATTCGAGGCAGCGCGTAAGGGTCTTTGGGGCAAGCTTTGTTCAAGTCTGTGAAGTCGACACACATCCGCCACTTGCCATTATGTTTCTTTACCATTACTACGTTTGCCAACCAGGTGGGATACTGAAGCTCTTTGATTATGCCCGCTGCCAGAAGTTTTTTGATCTCGCCTTTTATTGCGATCTCTTTTTCCATAGAGAACTGTCGCGCTCTTTCTGTATCGGCCTGAAGTTGGGGTCGGCACTTAGATAGTGCAAAGCGACCTCGACTCTACGCCCTCATATCTGTACCTCCCACGCGGCGCGCTCATGTTGGCTTTTAGAAGCCCGATCAATTCTTCCCTTTCTCCTCGGTGGTCCGCGATCCTATTTTTATCCTTTGATCGGGATATTTGTCGTTTATTATGACCTCGACCAACTCGTCCTCGGCCCGGTGAAGTCGGGCTCGTCTCGAACTTGCAATGTTTCAACCTCCACCGCTCTTTCCGGCATTTCATTCAACGTGGCGACTGATCCCGAACCAGGCAAAAACCATCCACTCTGGGTCGCTTGAGTCGACCACTCGTTCTTTGTCATATAATCGAGGAAAGATCCGGGTCGGTGATGGCGACCCCAATCTCCTCCCCTATGTGAAATTTGACCCTTTGATGGGAGCGGATGCCACCATTTGAAATTTTTTCATGGTGGGATCCCCAAGATAATGTTGTAGTATGAGGGAGATCAATGACTAGAAAGGTGATCATCTCGGTTCTGCATGGCTCGTAGTCACCCAAAGTGATCTTGGTCGACCGTTCCTTTAACCCGCACGATGTCGTTGGTAAAACCCTCGAGCACCCCGAGGTAGGGTTTCAACTTAGCCTCTCTAAATCCGATCTGTTTTAAGCGATCGAAATAGATGACGTCGCGACCCACTTACAGTGTCGATCATTACTCTGTTGACACCATGCTTGTCTTTGAGAATAAGAGGTACTTCCATGGGGCCCTCGCTTGTGGCCAATTCGCTTTTAGTGAACATGATTCCCTTCTTCGTTCTCCCCAATACTACCCTTTTCAAAGCCGCGCGTATGTCCAGTGCATCCGAGATTTCGATTGATTGTTGCCGAGGATATCCCCATGGATAACTGGACCTCCTTCCGATAGACGCGGGGTGGCGACCTTGTCCGGTACCGGTGTTCCCGTCTCGCTTATACTTGGTCGGCTGGTCCTTCGCGGATTAACCTTTCTATCTCTCGCCTTAACGTGAAATATTAAATGCGTGATGTGACCGTGGTCCTTGTGATAGTCGCAGATGTTGGATTTGTCGCGACTATCGGGATCACCCTCATAGGTTTGGGCTTGTCAAAATGTTCACGGATTTCAAACAATATTTGAGATGCTTTAGTGTTGAAAGCGGGTAAAATCGTCCTCGGCCCGAATTTATAAGGCTTTTTGTCTCGCGGTCGTGGGTTAGCATCTCGCCTTTTTCCTTCTTACGCTCCTCTGCGCGATCCTCTTTCTGTGAAAGGCTCGCTCGCTTTGGGCTTCGCCTCCCGAGGACGGCGTTTGGCGACTCCCATCATTCGAGCCCTTTCCAACATTTCCTCGAGACCCGCTTTAGGGGCGCGAGTTGAACTCGATTTTCATTGGACCATGGCGATCCCTCGTGAGGAAACATGTGACAACCGCATCATCCGGAATGTTTCTTGTCCGATCGTATATTCGATGAAACGTTCATAATATTCTTTTCGGACTCATGTCCTCCCATGCGAACTTCATTATAGGTCCTCTATAGTTTTCTTTGGTCTACTCGCCGATTCAAACTCTCGACGAATTTCTCGGAGAGATCCTCCCGCTTTTTCTTGAGCCACGGGAAGTCCACGTATCAAGAGGCGGCCTATCCTCGCATGCTTCCGACTAAGGCGATGCACGTGCAGATTTATTTTGGGTCGCCAGGGTGATGCGACCTTGAAAGCGGTGAGCGATCGTTTGGGCAAGAATTTCCATTGTAGTAATTATAGTGGGATAGCTAACCTTTTAAGTGACCGGTAGGCAATGTTTACGTAATTCTCTTGGCGAGCACGTCGATTCCTGAGATGGGGCGGCTCTCTCGGCCGGCCTTGACTTTTTCAAATCGGCGAGCTCATTTTTCATTATCTCCATCTGTTCGCCCAAGCGAATTGGCCCGGGTCGCAATACCTACTGTGTATTAGCCTTCTCGGCTGCTCGCGCTCGACTCCCATGCCTTCCGACTCCTCCCGACGAGCTCTTTTTTCACGGATAATTATGCGGGCGTCCGGTGCGTCCTGTCTCGTCGGGAAGAAATCCTCCTCGGGAAAATTTGAGACGACTTGGGGCCGAGGCCTTGTCCTTCTCACCCAACCTTTTGAAAGCCGAACCTTTTTCGTGTGATTTTTCCTCCGATGATCGCGATCAGGAGAACCGAAAATCTGCACAACGCTTTTCCCGGGTCCTTTGCGGCTGATGAGCGCACACTTTCTTCTATCTCGATCCGTGAATCGGCTCTGCCGACCCTTATTCACCGCCAAGTGAGCGATTTCATCTCTGGGGATTTGGGGTCGTATCGACATTGGAGCTTGGCCTTTGCTGCCAGGCGGGGAATTGGCTGAGTACATAGTTTCCGCGATACCTCGCGTATTCCTTATTTCCGCAATCTCCGGATCTTCTTGGAGATCTGGCTCGCCTACAGGGGTTGATCTACGGCTTTGCTTTGCGATCGAGATGATCCTCTGATTTTCCCATCCAATCTTTGCTACGACCTCTCTTGACTTAGCCTTCGATTTATCAAATTTCGGGCATCGCTAGGGCGAACTCCCCTTGTGATCCTTCCCCACCCGCTTGCATGTAATCTCTTGTGTCTCTACCGCGACATCGGCTTGTATATGTGTTTGTACAACGCCTCAGCAGAGTTTAGGGGTTCGATTGCCGCTTTGCTTCCAATCATAGGTTTATGACTATACTTGTGATTAGGACTCGCCTTGAGTCGGACTTCCTGGCAATCTGATATGTGATTTCTATATGATGGAGCCGGTCAGGTGAACTGCCGTTTTTTGATTTTGTGTGGAGTTATGGTGATGAAGCTTTCGTTTCCCGATAACGAGCCAATCGATGATGTATAAATCGTCACGCAGTGTCCTTGCGGTGTATGACGGTGGATATCTGGTCAGATTAAGGTGGTGTGATACTCCGGCGGGTGGCGGTGTGGAGGAATAAAAATGGACAGAGCTTTGGCTTGCAAGTGTAGTGTATATCTTTCATCATCCTCTAGTTTACAATGACCACACCTTTTATAGAGGTGGGTAACTTAGGGAATAAGTAATCTATTAGACATTCCACTAATAACTAGGTTTAACTTAGATATTAAGTAAGGCGAAATATCTAAGATACAAGTGAGGAAAGATCTCGATCAACCGGGCGCCATCTCTCTGCAGGTCGCAAGGATCAAGCCTTTTCTCGCCTCGTCCCCTTGGCGCCTCTTCTGACTTGCCTGGATGAGATCCACGGGATCTGTTGCACTTGCCTGGGGCGCAAATGCTTTGGTCGCGGCGAGGTGAGACACGATGGCCGCCTCTTTGCGATCTCTTCACGTCATGCCGGAGGATGGCGCGATGGGTTGTCTCCCACTGTTGAGGTGGTGGAATTATTTATACCCATCACAAGCCTGAGATTGCGGGCTCTTTCGATCGCATTGTTCACTAAGATGAAAGCCGAAGGCCGTTCCTCATCAACGTTATGAATCATCTTGTTTCGCCGCCCAGGATACCATGTGACGGCCTCTCGCCAAAAATACTTCCAATTAGAGGTCCCAAAAGGGTGTCGATTTCCTTTCTTAAGGTTCAGGATGATCCACTCTTCCGGTGTTGTAAGTTGTAACCGCAAGTAAGCGATTCCAACATTCTCTTGGCAAGGTTTGAGTCCAACGTCGGCCCATCTGCGATCCACGACGACATGAAGAGTTGATTCAACTCCTCATCACATATCACGCACTCATGCGATGAGGTAACATGGCGTCTAGTTAGATTTTCAGCAACCATTAGACCCCCGTGCATCATAGTCCATAAAAGAAAATTACCCCTCAATGGTCCTTTCATACTTCAGATCAAATCCCACGCCTCAGAAGCAGATTCGCCTTATTCTATTGGAACCTGGTGAAAATACCCGGATGCCATCGTATAGGACCCTTTCGGATCATGTTTCCAAGCTACCTTATCATTGTCCAACCGGAAACCCTGCCAAAGGGCTCCGTAGGCCTTACAAATGCCTCTCCAAATCGGGGAGCAGCCAGCCTTTGGTGTGCTCGAAAGATCCTTGTACTTATGAGACGGTACTTGAACCCACAACGCATTTTTTAGTGATAAGGCTCCACACCAACTTACCAAGCATTGCTAGGTTCATTTGATTTAGGAATCTGAAGCCGAGACCTCCCTCGTTTTTCGGTCTACATATATTATGCCACGCAACCGTGTGCAGCTTTCAACCCTCTTCGTTGTCACCCCAGAAGAAGTCCCTGCAAATCCTTTCGAGCTGTGAACTAATTCCCATAGGTAGCTTTACCGTGTTCATTAGATAATACGGTTGGGTAGCGAGCGAGCTTTTAATCAGAACACTTTTACCCGCTTTCGAGAGAATTTTTGACTTCCAATTCGCCAACTTCTTCTTAGTCTTATCAATCAAGGTCGAAAAATGATTAAGTTTCACCCTACTTTGGATTAACGGAACTCCGAGGTAGGTGCCCAGGTTATACGCATGTTGCATTCCAAGGTTGTCCGAGATTTTTTTTTTCATGTCATTACCGACATTTCTTGAAGTGCAGCAAGTTGACTTCAATAAGTTGATTTTTTGACCCGAACAGAGGCAGAAATCATGGAGAATATATCCATTACCGGTGTTTGAATAACAGTGACCTCACCAAACAATAGGAGATCATCCGCGAAAAATATATGTGATATTGGAGGACCATTTTTAGATACCCTGATTGGCTTCCATGTACCATGGTTGACTGGTTGGACAGTTTTCATACTTAGTACCTCCATACAAAGAACGAACAAATATGGTGCAATCGGGTCACCAGGGCCGGCCCTCGCATTTGTTGGGCTTAAGACCAAGTCCCCGAATTGGGTCTTTTAGTTGAAGATGTTTTTTTTTTTTAAACATACTTATCGCGTTTTTAACATCCGTAAATACAAAAATCAAGTTATTTGTTAGGTATTTTATTCACAAAGTCTGTTTTTATTTTTGTTTTGAATGTGTTGTTTTGCACTTTGAGTCACGGCAGTGTCGCCGAAAAGAAGCGGGTTCGACTGAAAAAGCGGGGGTTCGGTTGTGCATGTTCATTTTAGAAACGAAGGCAGTGAAAGGGATGGCGGGCTTAGGAGTGAAAAATGAGTTATCTATCTATTTTTTTTTGTTTTATTTATTTTTGTGTGTGTTTTTTCTTTATATAATATGATATATATATATATATATAATAAATTAATAATATAGATAAAGTCATAAAATAAAAAATAAAAATAAAAACTTGTTTGTATATATCTATTTTTTTGGGGTCAAGTAAATTTTTTTATTTGGGCCTTTATGAATTAGAGTAAAAAAGGGTCTTTATCAAAAAAGAAAAATTAACATATTATATTAGGTTGGATCGATTAAATCTACACGAATTTTTTTTTTCTTTTAGCGAAACATGTATGCCAGTTGGGCCTCCGATCTGATTGAGCAGGCCAAGATCTCATGGCGCTTAACATAGGGCCGGCCCTGCGGGTCACCTTGACGGATACCTCTACTAGGAGAAAAAGATTCAAGCTTCTCTCCATTCCATAGTACGGACAACCTAGAAGATTGAATGCAATACATAAGAAGGTTGGCCAACTCATTCTTAAGGCCGATGGCATCCAGAATATTTCTCAGAAAATTCCAATCAATCCGATCATAAGTTTTTCTAAATTCATTTTGACAATCATATTGCCTTTCTTGCCGGTTCTTGTATGTAGAATGCAACATTTCATGTGCTAAAATAATATTTTCGGCACTACCGCGATCGTGGATTTTTATGGATTTTTTTTTTGTCAAAATAATTTGAGAAATTAAAATAATATAATATACTCCGAATTTTTCATCACTAGCTCTTATTAAAAAACAATAAAAGCGGATTTAATTTTCTTTCCATTGAATTAAAAACTAAAATAAAAGAATAAATGATTTTTACTTGGGGAAGAAGCTATTTGATGGATTGCTATTGCTACTGGTATATATTAAGAAAAATTTTATGGTGCAATGATTGTATGTATGAAGGTTGTCTGCAAGTGGCATCTTTCTGGCGCTTTCATTTCTAACATACTCACACACGCCAAAGTGTATTATGTGAAGAGAGCTTAAAATGAATATTTAAAGATCTTACTTAATCTATACCTTCCTACAACCGTTGCACCATTAATACAGTAATACTGATTGATTTTATGTAATATATGATTTAATAAAAAACAAAAAAAAATTATGATTCAATAATTTATTATATACAGACCATAAATTATACTATAAATACCTATTATTTTTCTATTATTTTTATATCGATCGATTTATCAATTTGGCGGAATAATTCAACTGCAATGTGTTGAAGTTTGGGATGATAAGACGAAGACGTCGAAACTGAAAGTGAAAAATACAGGAGAACAATGGGTGCGGGATCATCAAGAAACAGCGACACCAGTTCTCATGGCGGCAGTAGCAGCAGCGACGAGAGAGAAGACCATGGCGGTGGACAGCTCTATGTTTCTCTCAAAATGGAGCATAACTATATCGTCCTCAAAGGCGACCTCATTCCCCATGTCTACGGTTCTGTTCCTCTTGTTGGCTCTTGGGACCCTTCTAAAGCCGTAATCTCAAACTCCCTTATGCTAATTACCTATCTCTTTTGTTTACTTTCTTTCAGGTTATAATATTATTGCTTGATTCACTTTGTTTTGCTTCAATTTTAATAGCTCTCAATGGAACGTGAGACAATTTCTACGTGGGAATTGAGCTTCGTCGCCCCTCCCAATCACGGTAATCTGCAAATTCCTTTCAATTAAGTTTAGTTTTGTTTGTGTATTGAGATTAAATTATCATTGTGTAATTGATCAATTTTTTAACTCTCTGTATTATTGTGTAGAGACATTGGATTTTAAATTTTTATTGAAACCGAAGTCTAGCGTAATTGATCACTTTTTTTTAACTGTTTATATTATTGTATAGAGACATTGGATTTTAAATTTTTATTGAAACCGAAGTGTAGTGTAATTGATCACTTTTTTTAACTGTTTATATTATTGTGTAGAGACGTTGGATTTTAAATTTTTGTTGAAGCCCAAGTGTAGCAGTGCGCCGTGCGTAGTGGAGGAGGGACCAAACAGGCAACTAACCAGGGGAAGATTGCAAGGGGACGGGAGGTCTGCATTGTTTAGACTGAGTGCGGATGAGATTCTGGAATACAAGGTTTTCATAAAGGCGGACCGGCTTTCTCCGTTTGATCTTGCAGCAAGCTGGAGGGCTTACCAGGAGAATTTCCAGCCTTCAAGTGTTCGCGGGATTCGGATGTTAGTATAAATTCGGTTTGCATGGGGGTGGTGCTGAGGTTAGATTTCCGTATGTTATTATAATATGCAGAAAGAACACTGGCCCTTGTATATGTGGTGGACAGTTATATAGATATGGTTGTGACGAATTTGGGTATTCAAATAGTCGAATAGCATGTATCGCTTCTTAGAAATTTACTTGTATGGTTAGCTGTATTTATGACCATTAGATGTATGCTGTGATATTTCCATGTTTAGTTGGACATGTTGGGTGGCATATGTGTTAGTTTATCAACTTGCTGTTGCTAGAACGAGAAATGCTTAGTTAATGTTGGGTGATATATGTGATAGATTATCAAAATGCTGTTGCCAATGTAGAAAATCTCTTGTTTTCTCAGGTTAATTTATCCGTTTCGACCAATGCATTTGGAACTATTTAGAACAAAAGCGCATTCCCTAGTTCTCCGAGATGCCGTTCTTATGTTGTGACTGATACTGGTAAATAGGTCAGGGCAGTAGTGTTTAGGCCAGAGGCCCAGAATGACACAGCTTGTGTGCTATATAACTACATGATTGTTGAAATGGAGTCTTTATGAAAGTTAAAATATAGATAACAAAATCATTGGCTTTTTTCTTTTCTGATTTTTGATTGGTAAAGTTTAAAAGTAGGCTTTTATCATATGTTTATAAATGTGAGCAGTATCGTTTTGTCTCATTTGTATTTGTTTCTTATGAATCACAGAATAGCACTTGTGCTGCAAGTTTGGAGCTTGACCTTGAACATTATGTTATTCCTGCTCCAACAACATCTGCTAGCTCTGGGCTTGTCTATGCAGCTAATTTGACGGAGACTCCAAGGTCACTGAATCATAGTGGAGTATTTTCCATATCCAATGTTTCTTCTGCCCCATCAATTTGCCACAACGATAATGTTGGTCCTCTTGACCAGCCTGGAAACATTAAGGTGGTCGACCTGCTTATATTTTCAAGCTAGAGTATCACTACCAAGATCAATGCTTTATGTTTCTAGTTCAATGTCTTTGAGAGCAAAATTGCAAGTGTAGTTTCGAAAAGACAACGCCTGTTTTATCTGATGATTATTATAGCATCATGCTTAAGAAGCAATTTGAGGATAGTTCATCTGTATTTGCAGTTTGTTTTTACACATGTATCCACAACTTGAACTTTTCTTTAATTGTTTTTCCCGAATGAATTGATCTCCTGTTCCTGTCTCAGTCATTTCTATGTTTATAATACACAGATTTTGTTGAAACCGTTATCCTCCTGTTTTTCAGGTTTAAATATTTTAGGGTATTTTTAAATTTTTATGCCTGAAGCATGGCATGTATATTTTTGTGTAGGTGGTGGAAGAAGTTTTTCCAGATTCAATAAGCATATCTTCAGATTCTAGCATTATCGAGTCGAAGTCACTGGAAACATTTTCACCATTACGGAAGCAGGATAGCCACAGTGGAGATTTTGTGGACAGGGGAGTGGGATCTCAAAGGCTAGTGAAATCTTCCAGTGCGAACAGTTTTGCTAAACTTGATTCAGAAGCAAAGGTTTGTGCACTCACTATGTTCACTAAGTCGATAACCTCAAATGTGTATGCTTGTAATTTTGGTTTTGCACAACAATTATCTGGGATCAGATACCTGATTATATCCTTACTACTTGTGTCAGAATCCAATGCCAGCAGCTGCAGGAGCTGTTGCAGCTGCGGCCGTAGCTGATCAGATGCTTGGGCCCAAAGAGGATCAACATCTGGCAATTGTCCTGGTACCTAACACATACATTTACAAGATGCAAAATAAAAAAATCTGCTTTAATTTGTTTTCCTGTTTGGGTGAATAAAAATTTGCAGTCATTTATGCTAGTCAGGAAGAACTATCCACTCCCAATGTTCACAGTTTTCTTTTACTATGGAGTATTTGAATGTCTTAATTAGACTTCTTAATAGCATATGTTTCTATATTGATGTAGTACATTGATATAAAAGCATATGAGGTTGTTTTTGTTTGAATCACTGTCATTCGTTTTGTTTAAAAAAAAATATTGTGAGTGCAATCGCCAGGCCCCACTAGTGGAGGTCATGAAGTCTGTGGTTAGGCCACACATGGAGGGACATGTTGGGGTAGCTAAATGGGTTACTACCCATACTAATGTATAAATCATTTAGTTGATATGATAAATATAGAACTGGACGTTTGATTTTTAGAATTGAACTGAAGACTTTCTTCTTCTTCTTTTTTTCCAGGTTGGCTTGCCTGCTAGAGGAAAAACTTTTACAGCTGCAAAACTTACCAGATATCTTCGTTGGCTAGGTCATGACACCAAACACTTCAATGTTGGGAAGGTGATGGCCAGTCTCAAAATGGAGGGAAACTGTTCTTCCTTTGTATTCTTTGGTAACTAAGTACTGATTAAGTCTCCATTTGTCACAGTATAGAAGGCTCAAACTTGGCATTAATCAGGTAATTTTCATTTTTAGAGGCTAGATTTCTGTATGCCATTTTTGCTATTTTAGTACTTGTTTCAATGGAGTTTGACATGGTTAACCATCTCTAAGGAAACAACTAATCGGATTGGAAACAGGCAGCTATCTCCATTTATTATATAATACCCTGGTGATATATGCTATTCCAGTGCGCATCATCGCGCATCTAATCTTTTTTTAGCAGGAAAACTATCAACGTTAAAGCTGCAGATTGCAATTTTCTGTCAATTGCAGAAATTGTACTGACGAGACTATGTGAAATGGATGAGTGTTAAACTTCATTCTGAGTTGATCTCCCAAGTCTCTGTTAAAAAGTAAATGAAGCTAACATGTTATGGCATTTTCATATACATTTGAAGGAATGGAAAAGACTTTTTATTCAAATTTCAGTCATCTTACGAAGTTTTCTCATGCACAAGAACTGGAGAGCTTCGTTTGACATCATGGTTTCCATCTCAAGACCATGTATACTATGAGCAATGTGAACAGCAAGTTTAGTAACAGTACACCCATCGAGAACTGATATGGTTGCAAATAGTCTGGCAAAACAGTTAATAAACAATGAGCAAGGCAAGGAACTAAGAGCACATAAAACACTATAACGAAATAGTTTGGTTCACTGATCTTTAAATGAGCTTAACTGTTAGCTTAGCACCTAAGAAGTTTCATAAGAAAGTATTGTCGTAGATATATATATATTATCATAGTCGCTGCCTCTCTAATTTAGGTTGCTTTGCATTATCCTTGTGGAACTTTGGATCAGATTGTCTTTCTTGTTTCTTGATGATTGTGTGCTTAGTCTTGTTTGTCAAACAGCAAAAACATTTCAGATTTGTCTACATCTCAAACTGACCATATTTGCTTTTTCTTGACCAATTTTCCTGGATGCTCCGGTTCTTTGCAAAGAAAAGTGTCTAAGGTTGAATTAATGCCATGATAAGGGGCCTCCTGTGTAATTTCTCTGTGCAGGCAGCTGACTTCTTCAGGGGAGACAATCCAGAAGGCTTGGAAGCTCGAAATGAGGTAAATTTGTTATGCAGGTTTTAGTACAATTTAGGGCACTTGATTTGAGTTTTCAGCAATGCTATTTGACATTATAATTTCTGTAAATTGTCTTGACATCCTCTGAATACTTATAATTAAGCAATACGAGTTCATTCTCTTGAGCAGTGAAGCCAAGAGACAGATATCTGAAGCAATAATCTTTTTAAATAAGATTATGTTCAATGTTGTTTCGGCCTTTGGTATCTCGTTTACTTTGAGTTATGCACAAATTACCTCATTTTTCTTTTCCATTCCTCGGTAAAAAATTCTCAAGTTCATTCTACCTTTGAACTATGTTTCAGAAGTTTTACACTGGATGGCTTTTTTTTTGTGTGTGTCTATTTTCCTCTTCCAAACTTCAAGTTATCATATCAACGAGGCAAAACCAGCAAGTAACCACATGTATGGCTATGGCATGAAAATAGTTCTAATAGGAGGGCTCACTTTTTTTCTTCCACTTTCTGCATCTTTAGTTACAGCTAACACTAGGGGAGTGATCTTATCCCTTGTCTCATTTTTATTTTTTTCATTTTTTCGCTGTTGCTCCAGTATATTGCAATCTTGGAGTATAAGCTATATAACTCTTTGGACATTGTTTTAATATATATGCTTACTAGTAGGTAGCAGCTTTAGCAATGGAGGATATGATAGCCTGGATGCACGAGGGGGGACAGGTATGTGATGCAATTTTGATCTCATTGTTCCTTTTCAGTTCTATGTGATGCTGATCTCTGCCAGACTAGGTCGGGATATTTGACGCCACAAACAGCACCAGGCATAGAAGAAATATGCTTATGCGCATGGCTGAGGGAAGTGCAAGGTATGATCCGATCTAACACTTGGGAGTTCGTGTAGAAGGGTATCTTGAAATTGTTGTCTTTTATGTTTAGCCCAACTCCTCTTGTTGCTGCAGGAGGGAAAGGCTTAGACAGTTCAGGATTGATTTTCTTGTCTAATGTGGTATGCATCTCAAAACTGCAGATTATCTTTTTGGAGACTATATGCAATGATCCGCAAATAATTGAGCGTAACATACGCCTCAAAATTCAACAGAGCCCTGATTATGCTGAAGAGTGAATACTTTAACTATTGCCATCTTCAGATTGGCTCATAAACTGTGTGCTTAGGCAATCATTGGTTTTGTTGTTTTTTCAGGACAGATTTTGAAGCTGGATACAGGGACTTCAAAGGTCGACTTGATAATTATGAAAAGGTTGCTCTCTTGTGTATGTTTATTTCCTGTTCAAATGATGGACTCTAGGTGATCATATATTCTCTTACCTCAGGTTTATGAATCTGTGGAAGAAGGATCTTACATAAAAATGATTGATATGGTTACTGGACATGGTGGACAAATTCATGTGAGTAATATGATTTCTGCTTCCCAGATTAGTATTTTACTGTGACGGTGACAACTTATTTAAGACTACACTTATCTTCTCATGTATGTGTGTTCAGTAGAAAATGAAGTTTTTTAACTGTCCGGTCCTCACTCTGGCCACGTTGGTTTTGTGTTTGATGTGGGCTAAATGGAAAGGTGGACAATTAGTTGGGGACATTAGGAAGTTAGAAATACTTTTTTTTCCTTAGATTTTGGGCATACCTATATGAAGTTCAGTATTTTCCTTAATGGTGATAAACTTTTTGTGTCAATGAAATTAAGTCCTGTTTTTTTTTTTTTTTTTTTTTTTTTTTTTTTTTTTTTTGCAGGTGAACAACATTAGTGGTTACCTTCCTGGACGTATAGTATTTTTCTTGGTACGTTACATTTAGTCGTGTGGTCAAGTTCCTGCAAGTGTGCACACCTGCGCATGTATATGCACGTGTTGATGAATACCTAGGTGTTTGTTTTGGTGTGTTGGCCATTTGTCCTACCTATGGGCACATATTGGAAACGGTCAGATGCCTAACAGGGTTTTCACTTTTGCTTCACATGAGATGAGGACATGAATGCTTGTGTGGATATTTGAAAGTGCATTTCTTTGGAAATAAACAAATGATTACTGGACTTGACTTCCAGCCTGATCATTTTCTATTAATGTAAAAACTTTTTTGGGCTTTAGTATAGAAATAAGGTTTTCTGATAATTTTAGGAACAATAAGACATCTTTGAGGATGGAGGGAGTTGTATGAATGTCTCCTAGTACTGCAACTATAGTTGAGAGTGCATTTGTTACGAAAATCTTTTTTTTTAACTAGTTGAGAGTATGTTGTCAGTTACAATGTTACGTGTCATGTGATTAGTGGGCCATAAGTCAAGCCAAAACATTTCTTTGAGGCATTTATTCTAAAAGAAATTGAAAGGTTATCTGAGAGCAGTATCAAGTTTGCTTTTTTTTATTAATCTTAGTACAATTCAGACATACATTTCATGTAGGTGAATACCCATCTGACGCCTCGCCCGATTTTACTTACCAGACATGGAGAGAGTCGAGACAATGTCAGAGGCCGAATTGGGGGTGATTCTGTCATAAGGTTCCTCTTCTTTTATGTTCTTCATTGAAGCCGAGGACATATCATTTCAGAACTTCCCGTGGAAAAAAATCGGGGACATTTAAGAACTTTCCTTTACCGGGGAAATGTGTATCAGATTTGTTTGCAACAATGATCTTATCAAATCAGACACATTCTTACACATCTTTCTTGAAACAGTGACAAGGGAGAGCTTTATGCTAGGAAACTTGCTAATTTTGTGGAAAAGCGTCTGAAAAATGAAAAGGCTGCGTCTGTAAGTTTTTTCATACTCTGGAAGTACATTGATTTTGACTAAATGGAAGCAAGGGTTTAAACCTCATAATCATTTGTTAAGATTTGTTTTTCATCTTAATTATGCTCTTCTAGTGTCTCTTGGGATGTATTGACTGAGTGTGCACCGGCCAGAGAAATTTCAAGATTGCAACTGATGATTCATGTTTCTGATTTATGTTAGATATGGACAAGTACACTGCAGAGAACAGTTTTGACAGCAAAGCCAAATTTTGCATTCCCTAAGGTTAAATTTGATTGGGGAAATATTTTTCTTTCACCTTAACATAGTGGAAACCGTGCTCTGTTGCTTGAATCTTACTAGTTTATCACTACTGACCTTCACTTCTTTTGTTTGCAGATACAATGGCGCGCACTTGATGAGATAAATGCTGGTGTGTGTGATGGAATGACATATGAAGAAATCAAGAAAAACATGCCCGAGGAATACGAGTATGGTTTCTAGGTTACTTTGATTAGATATAACATTTCTCTTTGCTGTCCTTGTCCGAAGTTTGTTCACAGCATTTCTTTCGACATATTCTCTATTTTGCAGACTCAAACACCGCTCTAATTACTTGAATTACTGATTTGGCACCTTCCAGTTGTCACCTATTGATATTTCGTGATTCAAGTGTCCATTTACTTGAATGATGTTGTTTTTCTTTTGAATTGCAAAAGTTTATTTGTTTCTTTGGGGCTCATGGTGTTCTTATTCATACATAGGGCACGCAAGAAGGACAAGCTGAGATACAGATATCCTCGTGGGGAGTCTTATTTGGATGTTATACAGAGGTATATAATGTTTTGTTATTACAAGATCTTAAAACATATCTTGGCTTTGTTAGTATTTGTTCCATGGCTGTTGCAGGCTTGAACCAGTAATCATTGAGCTTGAACATGCGGGCACCAGTTGTGGTGATATCTCACCAGGTTTTGCTTTTGCTTTTGCTGATCTTTTTTCTTTCTTTCTTTATTTCTTATCTCACTTTAGACTCTGATTTTGCCTATCATTATTTCTCAATGAAACTTCAAATTGCAGGCCGTATTAAGAGCGTTGTATGCTTATTTTGCTGATAGACCGTTGGAAGAAATACACACATAGAGGTAATATTTTCAGTATAGAATCTTTGTTGATAGTAGAATCAACTACATAATCAATGATTCCAGATGAAGGCAGTTGTCGTTTTATGTATTAAAAAAAAAAAAAAAAAAAAAAAAAAATTAAAATGTATTGAAGGCAGTTTGGTTTTTGGTGATTTCAGATGCCACTTCACACAATAATAGAGATTCAGATGGGAGTGACTGGTGTCCAGGAGAAAAGGTATAAAATTATGGACTGAAGAACCTATTATCCAGGGGTAACATGGTCTTTTCTTTTCTTTTTTATTCATAAACAATACATCTGACACAGAGAAATACATTGTAATGATGTCACACTTGACTGCTTTGTTGGAAATAATATACTGATATATTTTTAGCCTCTTTGTGTATAATATAAGTGGAGGGGAGAGATTATTTTATTTGTCTCTTATTGGCAATTTTTGTTCTTGGATGTATTCCTCATTGCAAATAAGTGTGATACTTGTCTTCTTCAATTACATAACGTACAAAATATCATTAGTTTTATTTTTGTCATTTTCCCTTTATACAAAGTCTTATTATTGATGATGGGGTGAGATTCGTGAGAATCTTGAGAGTAAATATGAGTTAGGTCTTTGATAATAATCACAAAATTTTGATAAAGTACTCCCTCCGTTACTTATTTATTTGGCGATTCACAAAATAATTTGTTCCATATTATTTGGCGATTCATTTAATCTGCAACATTAATGATACTTTTTTTCTTTACCCCTTATCTAGAGACTTTTAGTCATTTCATTTTAAAGTCAATGATTAATCAATTTTCTTAATATGTGATTTTTAGCGATCGCTTGAGATAATTCAAAGCGGAGGAGTACTACATTACATTTGTTGATACGAGAAAACAGTTAAAATACCTAAATATAATTTTTCTTTTTGAATCGACTGTAAATAGAAAAAAGAAAGGGAACTACATCGAATGTATCATGTATGTCAATCTGGCAAACAAAAAAGAGGTATAAGGGGTAAGGGGTAATTTTTCCAGTCGTGACAGACTCAGTCTCATGTCTAAATCCCCGTAGACCAACTTCTTGTCTATGCCACCTAAGGACCACCTTTTTCTAGGATGTCCACATTCAAACCAAACCAATGAGGCCCGAGTCGGCGATGAAGATAATCACTTCTTCCAAATGAAGAAAGTTGATATAGAAATTCATGAAGACCTTGACGAGGTGGAAAGTAGAAGTGCTTCACGTTGGCACGATCCAAAATTACAAACGGTTGGCAAACTTGTTCTTTGGCTCATTAGAAACTCTCGCCGACCGCCATTCATATATATAACGAAAACACTACGCTACCATATAAATGTCATCTACTCCGCCTCTGCATTCATCTACGCTACCATATAAATCTCATCATTATGAATGCTTGAGATCGTTATAATGTAATGATTGAAAAGTTGCACGAGCATTTACATTAATTTATTATATGATCATACTTTGTTGTTATTTAACTTTTTTAACAAGACTAGTCGTTTCCTAGCTTAGCATGAGTTTTTGACTATTTCATGTATAAGTTTTAAAATTTAAAATAAGTAATAAGATTATACGGTATTTAAAGATATAATCAAAGAGAAAAAAGACACAATCATAACTATATTAAATATTAAAAAAACCCAGTTGTTTTCTATGTAAGTGTTTCTCCCTCAAAAGTGTTTCTCTTATAATAATAATAATAATAATAATCAAGATAAACACAAAAAATTAAAAGAATCCATACCTAATACTACACATCCTATCATCATCACCCAAGTTGTAAAAAAAGCTAACAACGTAAGCTTAGTTAGCAACAAAAAAAAACTACCGTGATTTTTTCTTTTCTTAAGGTACTACCGTGAAATTTTAAAAAAAAAATTGAGAAAAAAATAAGTTAATCCAAACACGTAGTCTTTGAAAGAATGTATTCCGTGATCTTTCCATTAAACTGTACGTACAATATATAATACAGTATTGTAACCATTTAGCTACTAATAAGGCTAACTATAAGGAGAGATTTATGCCTATTGACTATTGACTATGATAAATACATTTGACTATAATAACTACAAACAAGAATAAGAACATAATCTATCACACCCCCGCAGTCGAAGCCGGAGGTGGGCGAATCTTGAGGCTCATTGCGAAGTCTTCAAAAGTATCCGTGGTAGTCCTTCAGAAATATATCGGCAATCGATAACGTGTGGGGACATGATGAACTCGGACTTCTCCGCGGGCAACCTTCTCCCGAACAAAGTGAATATCCATCTCAACGTGTTTGGTGCGTTGATGTTGCACCGGATTGCCCGAGAGGTAAACCGCACTGATATTATCGCAATAAACAAAAGTAGCGCGAGTAATCGGACAGTGAAGTTCAAGAAGTAAGTTTCGTAACCAACATGATTCCGAAACGACGTTCGCCACGCCTCGATACTCAGCCTCAGCACTAGAGCAGGACAACGTGGGTTGTCGTTTCGACGACCATGATATCAAATTGTCCCCCAAAAAAACACAGTACCCTGACGTGGAACGGCGAGTATCCGGGCATCCACCCCAATCAGCATCAGTATAGGATACAAGAGTGGTGACCGGTAAGGCATATAAGTGAAGACCAAAGTGGAGAGTACCCTGAATGTAGCGTATGATGCGTTTGAGAGCTTGCATATGTTCGACCCGAGGATCATGCATGTGGAGACAAACTTGTTGAACCGCATAGGAAATGTCTGGTCGTGTAAACGTAAGATACTGCAGAGCCCCAGCCAGACTACGGTAGAGAGTGGGGTCCTCAAAGGGAGGACTTGCCCTTAATGTCAATTAGAGTGAGGGCGGGTTTACATTTACTCATTCCTGCACGGTCAACAATCTCACGAGCATACTTCATCTGAGATAAAAACATACCGTCCGGATGACGTGCGACCCGAATACCCAAAAAATAGTGTAGAGGACCCAAATCCTTCATTGCGAACTCGGAGCTGAGACGGTCAATGAGCATCTTACGAAGCATGGTCGAAGACGTGGTTAAGATAATATCATCGACGTAGAGCAGGAGATAAGCCGTATCCGTCCCATGCCGGTAAGTAAAGAGCGATGTGTCCGAAATACTATTGGTGAAACCAATCGAGCACAAAATCCGCCAAAGCGGCGATACTAAGCCCGGGGGGCTGCTTGAGGCCATAGAGAGATTTCCGTAGATGACATACATAATCGTCGGATGAGCGGAATCACGAAACCCAGCAGGTTGATGCATGTAAACCTCTCACCAAATCACCATGCAAATGCGTTCTTAACGTCCAATCTGCGGATATCCCACTGCTTCGATAAAGCCGACTCAGAACCGTGCGAATGGTAGCCGGTTTGACCACCGGACTAAAAGTCTCCCCACAATCGATGCCAACCCGTTGAGTGTTACCGTCACCTACAAGACGAGCTTTATAGCGCTCAAACGAACCATCAGAGTTTTCTTTATGATTAAACACCCACATGGAACGAATTACATTAACACCCGGAGGACGAGGAACTAAATCCCACGTCTTGTTATTAATTAGAGCAATGAACGAAACTCGTCGTTCATGGCCATTTTCCAATTCGGATCCCGGAGAGCCTCTAAGGGAGTTCAGGGAATAGGAGATTTAGTGGCGGTGAGGCTAAAGACGGCGTTGGACTGATATTTCGGGTTGGGGCGAAAAATTCCATGTTGGCTACGAGTAGTGGGCCGGGAAGGGGAAGAGGGTGGTTGGCCCAAATGCTGAACCGGCTGTTGGATAGGTATGTTAGGTTGTGGGGCTGGGGACGGAACATGCAGAATTTGGGCTGGAGAGGTAATGGGCTGGATTGGGACGGTGGGCTGGGAATTCGGGGAAACCGTGGGCTGAGATAAATGATGGACAAGGGCTGGAGGGAGTCCATGGTCCAAAAAATCATAGGTGTCGGGTGTGGGGTCATGTAGGCTAGCGAATGGAAATTTTGTTTCATCGAATCGAACATGGCGACTGTGTAAATTTTACGGGTAGATAAATCATAGCAAAGGTAGCCTCGGTGATCGTGGATATCCCAAAAACGCAGGTGTAGATCGAGGTTGGAGTTTATGGATTGTATTGGACGGAAAAAGGGGAAAACACAAACAACCGAAAACTCGAAGATGATCATACGATGGGTCTTTTTGGTAGAGAACCCGAAGAGGGGAGGCATGATTTAATAACCGACTTGGTAAAATATTTAGGAGGTAAGTTGCCATTTGTAACGCATAAGGCCAGAAAGAGGACGGCATTGAGGAATGGGTAAGGAGAGTCCGAACAATATTATTTATGGACCGGATTTTTCGCTCGGCTTTTCCATTCTGAGATGATGTGTGAGGACAAGATAGTGGAAATTAATACCATGAGTTGTACAAAAATCCCGAAAGGTGTACCAACATACTCACCACCATTATCGCATTGAATATTTTTAATGGGACGTTCAAATTGGGTGACGATATGAGATTTTAATTTCGAAAAATATTGTAGAACTTGAGATTTTCGCGCTAGGGGAAATGTCCATAAATAATTGGAAAAATCATCCAAGAATAAAACATAGTAGCGATGACCCGATGTACTAGGAACAGGTGATGTCCAAATATCACTATGAATTATATCAAACGGAGAAACTGTAACAGACTTTGAGCGAACAAATGGCAATTTAATGTGTTTACCAAGAATACACGATGGACATGAAGAAGAAACAAAATCACGATTACAAGAAATGTATTTATTCTGCCTAAGGGAATTTAAAATGGACACGCCCGGATGCCCCAACCGGTCGTGCCAGAGAGACATCGTAAGAAAAGCGGATGGTTTATTCCAACTTCCCGAGGTAATGGGATAAAGGTCACCGGCACTATTACACCTCATCAGACGTCGCCTGGTCTGCATATCATGTACAGAAAAACCGAAAGGATCAAAAATAACATAAACATTATTATCAGTGGTAAACTTTCTGACAGATACGAGATTTTTAACAAGGTTAGGGGCATGAAGGACGTTCTTGAGGGAAAGCGGGGGGTGTGGTGGGCTTAATGAAACACTACCGTAACCACGAACCGGAATTGAGTGGCCACTACCGACAATAATAGAAGAATTATTACTCGAATTAATATAAGACGAGAGATTACCTTCCGACGATGTCATATGAGCCGTGGCGCCAGAATCCATATAATAATTCGGGTCCGTAGGAGTGATACCCATAACATTCATTGCAGCCGCTATGTCGGTGGGGGAGTAACCTGCAGTGTAAGCCTGATGTGGAAGATTGGGCCTCGGTCCAAGTACCCCTGTCTGATTAGAACCAGAAGGCCGCTGAATGGGCTGAGTCGGGTATGAGCTGGGTGGGTGAGCCCAAGTTGGAGGTGGGTATTGATACATAGCCCACCAAGGAGGGTTTGACCACTGATTTTGTAACCCACCCCTCCCATACGCGTTCTGAAATGTCCCCTGCTGGTATCCAGAAAACAGCGGCGGCTGTCCACCTGAAGGAGAAGACCCAAAGCTGCCCTGTGACCCCGACTGTCCACGGCCACCCCCATGCTTCTTGCCTTTCTGATTGCGACGACCCCGAGTGCTGGACTGGCCATCTGACGAGGCCTGAGATTGCTGGACCGCCGGAGAAGACGACCTGCGATCGGACATCGCCGCCATTGCAGCCACCGAGGATTCCTGCTTACACCGTTCAGTGAGCGTGGTCTCCTCCAACGCAAGCTTGGATCGAATTACAGCAAACGACGGTAGGCTTTTCTTATTCTGAATTACAGTAACAAAATTACTGTACTGCTCTGTTAATCCGGCCAAGAGCTTCAGGACCAGGGCTTGATCAGACACTGCAGCTCCAACATTTTTTAATTGGTCGGACAACGACTTGAGATGAGTGCAATAGGCGGCGGTGGAGGAGAAACTGGAGAGGGTGGCGTTGGAGAGTTCTTTGTTGAGGTACATAGCTCGAGAACTCTGGTTGTCCTGAAACAAAGCGGCAACGCTCTTCCACGCGTTCTCCGCCGTATCATCTTCAACTAAAATTGAGAGGAGAATATCCGACGAGACAGTGGCGTAGATCCACTGAAGCACAGCGGCATCTAGTCGATGCCAGAGAGCAGTGTCGGCGGCCTTGGCCTTGAGATAGGCTGCACGTTCATCACCACCTGACGGAGGGAGGATGTGATGAAGGACGTCATGGACCTTAGCTTGAACCTTGAAGAGAGCCGCCCAGCTCGTATACGGTCCAGTTTTTGCATCCAGGACGATCGGGATTAAGGTCTTCACATTAGACACCGAAAGAGCAGGATGAAATTTAGGAGTTTCACCCATTGATGCCGGCGTGTAGAGGAAGGAGGGGAGGGGTGGCGATTGTTAGGAGAAAAAAAAAGTTTGAGAGCGGAAGCGATATCGAACACTTAGTGCTCTGATACCATGAAAGAATGTATTCCGTGATCTTTCCATTAAACTGTACGTACAATATATAATACAGTATTTTAACCATTTAGCTACTAATAAGGCTAACTATAAGGAGAGATTTATGCCTATTGACTATTGACTATGATAAATACATTTGACTATAATAACTACAAACAAGAATAATAACATAATCTATCAGTCTTGTCATGAAAGAAATAATAATAATAATAATAATAATAATAATTATTATTATTATTATTATTATTATTATAATTATAATAAATACAAACGAAGAGGATAAACTTCAGCATTAAAAAAATCCATTCATATATATATAGGTAACCAAAATTGAAAATGAAGCATAAAAAAATAGTAATAAAATATTATAAATACACTATGATATAGTAACAAAACATTTAGCATTAGATAATTTCACCTAAACTACTTCATACTTCCCAACAAAAAATCCATGCTCATACCAAAAGTTCCCAACAATAATTCATTAATAAAAAATAAAAATAAACATCATAAACTACTCTATTGTTCCCAACCAAAAAATTCATGCTCATACCAAAATTTTCGGTAAATATTCATCATACAACAATAAACTGGTGTTCAAAGTTGCAAAAATATATATATGGAAGATAAAGGAAAAAAATATTTTGCACCAACCAAAATTGCATGAATGGTATGTTATTGTTATTTTATTCAATGTATACATATATACATGTATATCTTATGTGTATCATTATAGGCACATGTTCAAAATTCATATTTTAAAGCCTATATTTTCTTTCAACTTTTCATTAAGATTTTACAAAGCTATTTTTACTCAATTTCAATTGGTAATTTTAATTTTACATAGCCTATATATAAGATGAAGCATTGGTGCAGTTGTTACGATTGCATCCTAACACAACATTCTTTCTTTCTTTTTTTTAAAAGGTAACACAACATTCACATATTCAGTTTTCAATTACATAAAGTAAATATTACACAAAATTGACACAAATCCATTCACACTAAAAAAAACGCATATTTTATGCTAATTACTACACAACATGCATGGATGCATGCAACTTAGAGTACACATTGAGTGCAATTTCTTTGTATAATTTGAATCATTATTTGATGTATGATAATGGAATAAAGTAAATATTACACAAAATTGACACAAATCCATTCACACTAAAAAAAAACACATACTTTATGCTAATTACTACACAACATGCATGGATGCATGCAACTTAAAGTACACATTGAGTGCAATTTCTTTGTATAATTTGAATCGTTATTTGATGTATGAAAATGGAAACAACCGTGAAGATAGTCAAGATGATGCAAATACAATCCTCATAGACAGTGGTGCATCTCACACTTTCTTAGACTAACAAGTTGCCAAGGAGGCGCAGCAGTGTGACATAACCGACTCACCCTATGTTAATCACGGTAGCGAGATGCCTGATGGAAACAAAATGATGAGTGAGTTTAAGTGTCCTAACTTATCATGGATCATGCAAAGGGTTAAACAAGATGTGAGATTGATCAAGTTGAGATGATGTGACATGGTATTAGAGGTGAATTGGATGAAAAGGTACAATCCAATGGTCTTGACTTCAACAAAACTTAGCTGGTTTTCATTAACGAGGGAGAACAAATTAAGTTGAGAAGTTACATAGAATAAGCTCAACTTAAGATTATTAATTGTAAAATATTTACTAAATAATTGAGAAAATGGATATATGGACACTTTGGATGCTTCAATATGATACAAGAACATCCTCTCGAATCAACTTAGCTTGTCTTCATTAACGAGGAGAACAAATTAGGTTGCGAACACATACACATAAAGCTCAACTTAAAATTATTCGTGTAAAATATTTACTAAAGAATTGAGAAAATGGATCTATGGACACTTGGTGCTTCAACATGATACAAGAACATCCTCCAATCATGTGTCTATTAAACTTACTAATGTTCTAGAAAAGTATCATGAGGTGTTTGCAAATTCCCAAGGATTGCCACCAAAGAAGGGCTATGAGCATCCCATAACTTTGAAAAATGTGTTGGACCTGTGAAACTGAAACCTTATAGGTATGCTCACTGTCAAAATGATAAAATAGAGTAGTTGGTGGATCAAGTGCTACAATGGGGGGGGGGGGGGTTATACAGCATAATATCACCATTGTTCCTTGTGAAAGAGAAAAATAGATCCTAAAGATGTTATGTGGACTACAAAAGGTTGAATGATTTGATTGTCCCTTAATTGTTGAATGAATTAAGGAGTGCTAGAGCATTTTCAATAATAAACTTGAGGTTTGGATTCCATCAGATTCGATAACAGAAGATGATGTCCAGAAGACTGCCTTTGTAACTCATCATGGCCGATTTGTATTCAAAGTGATGCCATTTGGGCTCACAAATGCCCCGGACACATTATAGAGAAGTATGAATCGATCTTTCGAGACCTTGATTTAGAAGTTTGTGCTTGTATTTTTATGACATCTTAATCTTCATCCCTGACATGGCTTCACATGTACATCTTAAAATGGTTCTAGAAGTTTTGAAGAAGAACCAATACTATGCTAATTGTCCATATAATCTTTTGGACAAACCAATGTGGAATTCTTAGGCCGTATCATACATGAGGGTGAAGTGCATGCTAACCCAAGCACGATTTAAGCCACGTCGAATTGGCCCCAACCCTATAATGTGACTAAACCGAGAGGGTTTTTGGGTGTAACATGTTTCCATAGGAGATATGTGCCCTATTATAAAAATAGCTAAGCCCTTGAATGCCCCACTCAAGAAAGACGAGTTTTGTTGGTCACAAAGACCCTTAAAAACATTCTAGAAACTCAACGAGACCATGTGCAAATCACCAGATTTTTTTGCTAGATTCGGAATTCCAGGTTTGCTTTTTGCATTGAAGCAAATACACGTGGCAATGGCTTAGAAGCCGTTTTACAGCAAAACAGGAAACTTGTGATTTATCTAAACAAGACCTTCAACTCCAAGAAGATGAGATTGTTTATCTACGAAAAGGAACTTCTGACACTCTCCATGGAAAAAACTAAATAGAAGCCATATATTCAAGGCAAACCTTTTGTCATCAAAACTGATCAACGAAGTCTCAAGTTCATTCTTGATAAGAGGGCCACCACTACACTACAACAAAATAAGTGGCCAAGTTACTTGGGTTGGATTTCACTACCGTGTACAAAAAGAGAAGCGAAAATGTAGTGGTTGATGCATTGTCCAGTAAAGTCATGTTCGGAACAACCGTGTGTTGTGAGTACAATATCCCCTTATTGGATGCAATAAGTAACATCCAACTACAATGGTGACCTAACCTTGAAGGATAATTTTCAACACTGATGATTAGTACAACCTTAAATCCCCAAATACACTATGCATTAAGGATTCCTTAAGTACAAAAAGAGGACATACGTAGAAACCCCATGGAGGTTGAGATCCTAATTGATAGGCGGTTGCAGACTCAAGTCCAATAGAGGATCATTCGGAGGTCAATGGCGTGTTATAATAGGATTCGAGACTTTTTATTAGCCTTCAACTTAAGAAGGATGTTCATGAAATGACTCGAGAGGAGTATTACTTGTCAAAGAGCTGACGAATCTATAACTAAAATAAATTTATATAGTATTTAAGAGAATGAAGATGTAACGTAGCGTACGTTTGATTCAATGCTCATCAATATGAAAAATGAAATAATTCTACCAAGTATAAATTAAATACATAATCAACAATATAGATAAAATATTATATATAAAAAATTTAAGCGAACACGCCACGACGTATACATGCATTTCTTAAGAAATATACAAGACACTGCTCAAGTCAAATGGTAACTTTCTTTCCTAAAACCCTAATCAGAGAATAGAGTGTGACTATCCTAATACTTTCCTCGCCGGCGCCGCCATGTCTTTGACCGTCGAGAAGACCACCTCCGGGAGGGAGTACAAGGTGAAGGACATGTCTCAGGCTGATTTTGGCCGTCTCGAGATTGAGTTGGCCGAAGTCGAAATGCCTGGTCTCATGTCTTGTCGTACCGAGTTTGGCCCGACGCAGCCGTTTAAGGGTGCTAAGATCACCGGCAGTTTGCATATGACTATCCAAACTGCAGTGCTGATTGAGACCTTGACGGCTTTGGGCGCCGAGGTGAGATGGTGTTCTTGCAACATCTTCTCTACTCAGGACCACGCTGCTGCTGCCATCGCTCGGGACAGCGCCGCCGTGTTCGCCTGGAAAGGTGAAACCCTACAGGAGTACTGGTGGTGCACGGAGAGGGCTTTGGATTGGGGACCCGGTGGCGGCCCAGATCTGATTGTGGACGACGGTGGTGATGCTACTTTGTTGATTCATGAAGGAGTTAAAGCTGAGGAGGAATTCAAAAAGTCCGGGAAATTGCCTGATCCAAGTTCTACTGATAATGCCGAATTTCAGATCGTTCTGACGATTATCCGTGATGGGTTGAAGACAGATCCTGCTAAATACACAAAAATGAAGGAAAGATTAGTTGGGGTTTCTGAGGAGACCACTACTGGTGTGAAGAGGTTGTACCAAATGCAGGAGAATGGAACTCTGTTGTTCCCTGCTATCAATGTCAATGACTCTGTGACTAAAAGCAAGTTTGATAACTTGTATGGATGCCGCCACTCACTTCCAGATGGATTGATGAGAGCTACAGATGTTATGATTGCCGGAAAGGTTGCAGTTGTCTGTGGCTATGGTGATGTTGGAAAGGGTTGTGCTGCTGCTCTGAAGCAAGCCGGTGCACGTGTCGTTGTTACCGAGATTGATCCGATTTGTGCACTTCAGGCTCTAATGGAAGGCCTTCAAGTTCTTACCCTCGAAGACGTTGTAGCTAATGCTGATATCTTTGTTACCACAACAGGCAACAAAGATATAATCATGGTTGACCACATGAAAAGATGAAGAACAATGCCATTGTTTGCAACATTGGGCATTTTGACAATGAAATCGACATGCTTGGTCTAGAGACGTATCCGGTGTGAAAAGATCACGATCAAGCCACAAACAGACAGATGGGTTTTCCCGGAAACAAATTCAGGCATCATCGTCTTGGCTGAAGGCCGTCTCATGAACTTGGGTTGTGCCACTGGGCATCCTAGCTTTGTGATGTCATGTTCTTTCACTAACCAAGTGATTGCTCAGCTTGAGCTGTGGAAAGAGAAGTCTTCTGGGAAGTATGAGAAGAAGGTTTATGTGTTGCCAAAACATCTTGATGAGAAGGTTGCTGCACTCCATTTAGGAAAGCTTGGTGCTAAACTCACTAAGCTTTCAAAGGAACAGGCTGATTACATTAGTGTTCCAGTTGAAGGTCCTTACAAGCCCCTTCACTATAGGTATTGATTTGATAGGAATGGCATTTTGAGGTTTTTTTAAGAGAAGAACACACACCAAGGAGACGTTATTATCTGAGCATCTGGGGTAAATTTTGTTTGCATTTTAGTTTTGAAGTAGGTTGGGTTGGACATGGTTGTGAAATGATCAGTTTCAGTAGTTTTCTTGGTTTTGGTTTTGACCCTTGTTACAATCCTAGTTGAGCAGGGGGGGTGGTGTTGTCTATTTTGCATTCTGTCGTCTTTCTTTGGTTGAGATTGGAATGTTATGAATGGTGTGTTTGTTCTTTATGATGAGTCCATTTTGTTTTTTTGTAGTAGTAGTTATTAAATCGTTAAGAGGTGGAATGTTTTTGTTGTCTTATGGAAGATATGGTCTTCATAAATACAGCTACAACATGAACAAAGTTAAACACAACAGTTTCTACCACAACTTTTCTTAGTTTATTTATGAAGACGTTTATATCAATATTGAGGAAGATTTGGTCTTCCTAAATGTCTGCAACATGAGAACAAAGTTTGACACTATAGTAGTTTCTATGAAGGCGTTTATCAATATTCAGGTGAGACGTAAAAGAACATTTATGGAAACCAAAATCACAAAGAAGATGTGGCAATTGCAAGGACTCGAAGACCTTGATCTTCCTTTTATTCACAAGTGTTGCAAAGTGCTGTTAGAGCCAGAACATTGTTAACACCATTGTTGTTTGCTAAATCAATGTGCACAAACCTAAGACAAAATGAACACTGCAGAGACATAGAGTGTAACTAAAACAAGCTGAAAACAACATTAGTCCACTCCAGACCACCAAAATCGGTATACAAGCAGATATGAGGGATGAACAGGCTAAGATGAACAGGCTTAATGGCATTACTGCTCCCGCAAACCAGAAGGATGAGCCAGCAGGAAGTAAACGGAAAGCATGATGGTAAAATAAGATCAAGAAAAGATGAGATGATCTGATCAATGGCAGCTGCCAAATTTGATGTGATCAGTGGGCAGAGAAGGAGGGACTCGATGCAGAAAGAGCAAAGCCAAGAAGGCTAGAGAGCATTGAAGATCCAGTTGGTTTGAAGTAGTAGACTTCATTTTCAAACACTTTATATACTTGCCTACTTGGTGGTTATATTAGGCGGGAATAGTTA
Organism: Gentiana macrophylla; assembly: GCA_026214975.1. Classification (NCBI taxonomy): domain Eukaryota; kingdom Viridiplantae; phylum Streptophyta; class Magnoliopsida; order Gentianales; family Gentianaceae; genus Gentiana; species Gentiana macrophylla. The sequence goes on from CM047805.1 coordinate 165,118,871, forward strand.
GTTTCAATTGTTTGTTCGATCGTAACTAGGGGTGTCGATCGACTAATAAAAATCTGGGCTCGAGCTCGATCAAGATAAAAAGACACCATCAAAGTCCACTAGTTTAATGCTCAGTATGATTCGGCTCGACTCGTTATTCCTTATAGAATATTGTAAGATCAAGCTCATCTCGTTTAATACTCGACTAATAATTATTGATTCGTATAAATAATAAACACTATAAAGCTTGATTAACTCGCGAGCTAATCGCACAATATATTCCGAAGCTTCAGATCGGATCGGTTAATTATTTGAGTAGCTCGATTCCAAATTTCGAACTCAAAAAATAAGTAAAAGCAAATCAAGTAGCTTCGAAGAAATTTAATTCATTTACTTGTTTACAGTAAATAGAGAAGCTCATTCTAATGTAACAAATGCAAGTTTTTAGAGCTTACAAAGCTGCGTATTTGATTGTAAACACTTGCGCATGAATAAGAATGAAATTCTCTTTTGTTCTTCAAAACTACAGAGTATAATCCCATTATCCCAATAAAGATGGAAGATTAATGAAAGTAAAAATAAAAATTAAAAAAAAAAACCTTTTTAAGTATATACACATATAAATTTTACATGAAAGAATCAAAGTCCATGGTATTTTTACCATTATTTTGCGTTTTGAAGTAGTTTAAAATATAAGTTTTATACATGTAAAAAATAGTAATCAAGAAGATGAACAACATATGACTATGATTATTAAACATGGATTGTTAACTCATATATATATATAAAGAAAAACAGAATACGTAGACGGAAACGTAAAAACAATGGAATGGTGTTTTTATTTGATTGATTGAAATGATATAATACTCTCCTTTATATAGGAGATAAATGAAATAATAAGTATATTCAAATAAATAAACCGAAAGATAAATATTATTATTGAAATAATATATTTCAACTGATATCTATCCGCTCTTTTTTAGATTCCATCTGATCTCTAATCAGATTGATCTCTAATAATATATATATACCCGAGCATAACATGTATTTGGGTTGATAATAATTGGAATATTGAAAGAAAGTTCATCGCATTTTCGATAATTTAAAATGTGTAGCGGGAATATTGAAAATACAAGTAACATTCTTTTAATATTCCATTCATCACAAACTCGCATCCATGTGATGCTTATGCTTATGCATAACTAACTTTGTAAAACAACGCTTCAATGTATAAAATGCATATTTATATTACCCATATTGTAAAGGTAAGTAAGTTGTATAAGTGTTATATGTGGAAAACAAATACTATTGTTTTAAATAGAAAGTTGTATAAGTTATATGTTTGAATTTAAAAAATAATAGGTTGCAAGAGTTATATATATTTAACGATGTTATATGTGTAGTAGGTATGTCTATTATGCATCTAACATAACATGGGAAAAATAACAAAAGCCTCGAAATTAATTCTAAAGTTTTTTTTTTTTTTTTTTTTTTTTTTTTTTTTTTTTTGGGAGAACTTAAAATTCTAAAGTTGATTTACAACCAAGTTAAATTTTTTTTAGGGAAGCATAAAGTTAAAATGCCTACTTATCATTGATATGTATAACCGGTAGTAGTTTATGGTGGTCCCAGACTAAAAGAATTGACTATCATGTAATCAATTTGAAAAAACATGATTGATGGTTGATTTTTAAACATAAAAGGGGAATGAGGAGAAGACAGAAATATTTCATCAATCGAGTAGAAGGGCGATTTTTGAAACTTTTGCATAAAGGACAAAATTATTTATTCACCGTCGAAATTCACTTGTGTTCAAATTCACTGCTTTAAATTCACTGCCAAATTCACTATCGAAATTCACTAATTTTCAAAATTCATTGTTTGTATTCACCGATTTTCTGGATTCACTATCAAAATTCAACTCATCAAAATTCACCGATTTCGGGATACACCTGGGAAGATTCACCGATTTTCTGATTCACTGTCATCATTCTTCATTATAAAAATTATGCAATTGTCATTCTCCTATAAAAATATGTAATTGCTATGCATATTACTTAAAAATATTTCGATTGTGTCCTTATCCCTAATTTTCCACATAAAAAACCACCACAAAACTTTTAAATCCTATTGGTTTGACACACCAGCTAGGATTGGTCCAGGACCATTAAAATTTGTGTGTATAAATACATAATTTATTAAAAAATATAATAATAATCAAAGTGTATGTAGCTTTATACTTGAGCTCTGTCCACATTCGTTATATTGTGAGTGGGTTGTATTTGGTTCGATGATATGGGCCGAAAAGATTGTGGAAGATGATGTGGGCCGGAGTTTTTGAAATGGATTAAAAAAATATTAAAAATCGAATCGAATAAAAATATTGGTCCCGGCGGGGCTCGAACCCGCGACCTTCGGCTCATAAGACCAACGCTCTAACCAACTGAGCTACGGGACCTTGTTGTAATATACGTTGAAGATATAATATATATTTCAATTAAAAATCATTTCCATGAATTGAACAGTTTAATTTAGACGATAAATGTCAAAGTCCTTAATCGACAGCAGGCAAATGAGACCCGACAGTTCTGTGAATTTGTTTTGGGTGGAAGAAAAAACCCAATAAACCTCTTTGTTGAAGCTTCTTCTAACTTTTTCTCACTAATAATCAATGAATCAAGCTGCTGCTATAAGACGATTGTTTGTGGTATTAATAAATTGTTAATATTACAAAACATAAGGGTATTTTTTAAATTGTCAATAGTTTAATGGAGAGTCTTACCTCTTTACAATATTGTGGTCATGAATTAGGTTAGTGACACACGACACAACACTTCGGGCTCAACATGTCAAGGGCCTTGGGTAAGGTGTACAAGTTACAACACGACCGTCCAACATCTCCATAGATACACGCCACCCACCACCCACGACGACTTTGTAGGGATCTCAACCTCATACAAGCTCGGTCATTGCCTCATACTCTTCTTTGAGGTTGAGGGCAAGACCCTGGAACCTATTACATGATATGGATCGCTATATCTCAATTGTTGATTCCTTAGTCTTAGGCTCATATTCAACTGGTTTAATACACGTTCCCTAAATCAAAAAATATACTTCAATTTTTATGGCGCAACTTGGATCATAGGGCAGGTTCCCTACTCCGATCTTTATGCCATGACATTAGGCTTGTTAATTCGATTCCAGTTTGTTAACCAAGGTTATTTCTCTTGAGTTGGTGTTTAATACTCTCACACGTGGATTTATTACCTAGAATATTTCTCAAAGATTCAATAGCTATTACATATTATTTAGTTGAGTCCTCAAGGGCTTGATTAAAGGCTCAAGGCCTAAGGGACTTTTAACAGAGTCCACCATGGTCAAGGGCTCTACGCCTCTTAACACTATTCTCCGAAGGGGGTGCAGTTAAACTCCAAGCTGAAGACGCCATCAACATTAGGTGACATGCCTCAATCCTTCAAGTTTCTTAAATGGCTAGATACATCTATTATTGCCAAATCCTTTAGAGCATCTAATTCTCAAGACCTCTAATCATGTTGAACGTACAAGTGCATCGGGTAATTGCATTAACACACAGAATCGGATAATTTTTACCCATTAATTTCATAACATCATCACTTAACTTGCTCATCATGACAACCGCACAAAATATGTGTACAGTTTATCAGAGGACTTCATTATAAAGGCTTACGCGTGGCGAGGATCCACCACACCACACAGCTTCACGAGGTGAAATACACAGCCGCCTACATGTGAAAATTGTGTGGTCAGATATCTTCTTGCGTAGATAGCTTCCTAAGAGAGAGTCCCTATGATAGAATTTTCCCAAAATATGATAACATCATCATATAGCACAAAATTAATTAAAGTAGAGATAGGACAAGTCTAAACTTTATTTTGAATTGAAACAAAATATGACACGACCGTTCAAAAAAAAAAAAAAAAAAATATGACACGTTTCTCCACTAAATAGAAGCTGCTAAATTCCAAACAATTGGGCTGCACAAACTCCAGAAATTTGCAAAATTAAAACATGCATGAAGATTCCCCTAAAAGAAACCAAGAAGAAAAGAAAGTAAAATTATGTGTAAAGATCTATACAAAGTGTGCAATTCCGCACACTTCATGCTAAAAAAATGCTATGTATAACATTTCTTTGTCACATAAACTATTTAGAATTTATTGAATTTTTTTCTTTTACCTTTAATTTATTTTAGGTATATCAGTTTTATTATCATTTTGTAATTACTGTATTAACGGTAGTCAAAAAGTATTTTAGACTTTTATTTTTTAAATTTACACCTTCAATTTTTAAACTGCGTGCAAACTTAAAATAAATAAAAAATCATATATTTTGGGAATAAGGTAATATTATATATGCTAACCCAAAAGTTCAATGTTTTCTGATTTCACTCATGTTATATCACTAATGGTATATAACCACTGTAAGATTTCCTAAAATGAACATTTCTTACCATGAATGTGTGAATTCTATTGCATATCAATTTAGGAAAATAAATTATTAAAATACCGAAATATTATATTTTAAACATAAATCATATTGAATCCAATTAAATTCATTCAAACTCAATTAAAAAAATATTCCAATTTAACTTAAATAGGGACTACAAACATCATAACATAGACTTATAAGTTATATCATCTAGACACACCAAAAAATAATACAGAATACTTAAAATGAGACAAATGAGTTGTATGGAATGAAGAGTGAAAGTAAAATACACTTGACCCTTATATTATATGCAAATATTATAAACTATTATGAAATTTCGTGTTATGCACGATTAACGTAAAATTTGAAAAGAAGTAGCGGAGGAAAACAACAACAGATCGAAGTTAGAAGGCTAGTAAAGTAATGTATACCTTGTGTATGTATATGATAATAAATTATATATATACCTTATGCATTTTAATTAAGTGACATTTCTTTCAATAAAAAAATAAAAATTTGACGTGACATCATGAACTATTGAGCAGAACACCTACACAGTGGAAAAGCAGCAAGTTGAACACAATAGTTAGGCTTAACACTCGATTAAAGGTGTTGGGACTCTATATTATTTGAGTCGAATTTCAAGATTAATCGCCCAATTGTTAAGCGAGATTCTTCCATAATGCATGTGCATTTTTTAAGTACATCAAACTTTGTGTAATGATGTTTTCAACAGATTTCAAGAGTGTTCGTTTAACTTAACCGACGGAGCTCGAACTTGATTGTATGCCCGTTTCCTAAACGAAGGAATGCGAGTTTAAATTTCACGAACGTTCGATTGTGTTCATGGCTAACATACATATAAAGAAACGCACAACATAACCTTAAGTCATCAAATGATAAGCTATTTATTCAACTAATGATCTTTGTAGTGTGATTTTATATAATATTTGGAGAATTTATTTGACTACTTTTGTCGTATGATATATGTAATATCAATTCATAATTTGTTATATTGCATCTGCATTTTATATTTTATAAATTAACGAGCCGAACTCGAACACGAATTCAAACATTTCATCTTTTAAACGAGTCAAGGTTCAACATAATTTTTCGTTCGTTTTACATACGATCTCATAAGCTAAACATTAGCAGAGCATAAGGTACATTAGGTACACAACTTTACTAAACAACCTATACCCGACTCGGCTCGTTAGCTGAGCATTTTTTTTTTTTTTTTCCAGGAAACGAAAGATTTTATTAAAAACAACAAACACATTACACCGGACCGAAGCCAGACAATAGCCGGACAAATTCTGGATTATCACCGGTCTAAAGCCGGAAACTGCCCCGAGCAACGAAAGAAAGACAAAGGAGAAGAGATAACCCATATCGACCAAATTCTACCTTACAAGGGCGGACTTGATTTGGTAACATAATATAATAGCCATATTAATAGCATAATCATACCAAGGCAAAACTAAAAACTTAAAAAATCCGGAAAAGCCGACAATACCCGACCCAATCCAAAACACATACACAAGAAAACAAAAGAAGAAAATTACAGACACACAACACAACAGCTGCATTAGGTACACAACTTTACTAAAAGAAAATGGTAAGTTTTAGTGTAATTCGGAAACAAATCATAAATACATTTTGTAGTTTACCATTTTCTATTTATACGATTAGATACATCTGGTTTTCTTAAGATAATTTTATTATTTTGCGTGGGAAAAAGTAATACACCACGTTTTGGTTGATTTTGAAACGCAAAAACTGAAAATCTGTGTCTCTCCCTGGGTTGACCTCTGTGTAAAGGACAGACGGAGAAGGATTTGTCTCTAATCTAATCTAATCTAATCTAATCTACTAGCAATAATGGAGAAAGCAGCCTTCAGGCAAAGGATTTTGCTCGATCATCTTCGAACCACTTCTTCTTCTTTTCCTCATCAGAGCTTAGATGAATCCTCTGCTCTTTCTGTAAGTTTATACGACTTCAATTTTTTTTATCTTTCTTACTCATTTTGTTTATATGTTCTCGTTCCTTTTCATGTCGGTCTTGATCGCCTGCTGCATTCTCGAAATTCGAGCTTCATTTTGATACTTCTGAATCAATGACAACTTCTTTACTTTTTCCTTTACATGTTGCTGCTACATTTACCAATTTGTATGAGCCGTGATATGAATTAAATTTCGAGCTAGAATTAGATATACTAGCTCAATGATTAGTTCTTTGATTTTTCAGTTTGAATGCTGCTATATGTACCTATTTTTGTGAACTATGATATGAACTAAATACCGATCTGGATCAGGATTCATTGCACATAGAAGAAAATTTTAGTAGAGATTTGATTTTCATTGAGTTTTGATGAGTTATTTTATTGTTCTCTCCTTTCAACCTATGGTGTAGAAAAAATTTCAAAAGCCTGCTTATCTGAAGAAAGTCAACAACTATTGAGAACATTTTTTCCTTCCCGTTTTATGCATAAAGTAGTGCTATATGTTCCTTCCCTTGCTGGACATTAGACAATTGAGGTGATTCTATGTAATGGAGTGTCTTTAACACTTTGAATTTTGTTTTTTCTAATGTTATGCAGCCTTCGATCTGCCTTGCTGGTGATAAACCTGCATTTTCCAGAACAACTACTTTTGATGATGATGTAGTCATTGTGGCGTACGTGTTTCTTCTAGTTTTAACATCAATAGCTTGCTCTTGGAAGTGATTTTTTATTCCAATTCTTTTCATTTTATTTCATGAGTTTGAAAATGAGAGAATAATCTCAAGCTATTGGCTTCACATACTACGTTCTGTAGGGCATATAGGACAGCCCTTTGCAAATCAAAACGCGGGGGCTTCAAAGATACCCTTGCAGATGATTTACTTGCAACAGTTCTCAAGGTTAGTTCGACAAATACTTTTACAGCCTCATTAAGGGCTTAGGAATGCAATTGAAATCAGTGAAAGACACTTGAAGTTTTTCTTTTATTATTTTGTTTTTGTTCTTTGTATTGTTAGGGTAAATACTCATAACCCAAAATCCAATTCAGTAAGGGGATCACATTTGCTTGTTTTGGCCATGCTTTAGTTGCATTGGAAAACAATTCTGGGCAATTTTCATGGTACAACTATTATTCCAAGTGGCCTGCATACTTGTTATAACTATTCCACTCATGTTAAGACGTAAAGCGTGGATCACAATAATATGATAGATTGCAACAGGCTTAATATGCATGTCCAATTGTGAATGTAAGAGTTTTATGAAGTTACATGTCACTTGGTATGACAGTTGCACCGTAAAGCTTCTCAAGTTCTAACATGACGGCATGTCTGAGTAATTGTTTGTCTTGAGATTTTAGAAACTACACGCATTTTAGGAACATTCATGTACACTGAAAATATCATCACTTTTATAATGTGAAAGCTAATTGTCATCCCTTTCTTCTTCCAAATGCAAAAATCATTTCAAAAAATCGGAAATCTGTACCCTGCATTCTTCGTCTCTGCTCATACGTCATGTGTCTTAGTCAACCTGTTCATATTTTTGTGTTGATGCAGGCATTGATTGAGAAAACCAAAATAAACCCTGCTGAGGTGGGGGATATAATTGTTGGCACAGTTTTAGCTCCAGGTTCACAAAGAGCATCTGAATGCAGAATGGCAGCATTCTATGCTGGTTTTCCTGGTAACTTTTGCAATTCTTTTGTTTGTACCTGAATCACATCATAAAGAGAAAAGCAGAATATGATAGAATTATAGATCAAAAAGTACATAACAGTTTGTAGGGAGACACCGAGTTCGGAATTACTTGTTATAAATAAATTCTGAAGATTGTAAACATTAGTCGAAACGTCGAATTAATATACTCTCCCTTAGTAAGTAATGAAGTGACAGATGCAGTATCCATAGTTCTTGCACTTGATAATAGAATTTGAATTGTCTAAAGGATGAATCTGAACGGAGATGGGCATTTTAAACAGAAAGCTTATTATTTTTGGTTAGAAATAGTAAGGAAAAATCATTTATTTTACTTATGGTTTCTTTTACGTCAATGATGCATTGCATTTCTCCCCTTACTCTTCTCTCCAATACCCTTTAGGTTTTCATCTTTCTATGTATTAATTTCATGGGTGTTTTTTTCATCTTCAGAAACTGTGCCAATCAGAACAGTCTGCAGACAATGCTCTTCTGGTCTCCAAGCTGTTGCTGATGTAGCTGCTTGCATCAAAGCTGGATTTTATGATATCGGTAAGCAGCTATTACTTATCTGCTGTCGTGTGAAAAAGGTTTGCATCAAGGAATCATCTATCATTCTTTTCCCTGCAGGTATTGGAGCTGGATTAGAATCAATGACATTGGATTATAACATTGGATTTCCTCATGTTAATCCAAAAGTATGTTCATATTCATCTTCCTTTCATATGTAAACCTATGTCCACATGCATCTCCTTTTCACTTTTCAATGTGAGTAACTTATGCTAGGACTTGTATTCTATGGAATGTTTAACAGACTAAAGATTATCCAAAAGCAAATGACTGTCTTCTACCAATGGGTATCACCTCTGAAAACGTTGCACAACGTTATGGGATTACAAGAGAAGAGCAAGACCAAGCTGCTGTGAGTTTCTTTACGTTTACCTGTCTTTTAACTGGATGCGTTTTCAGCAAAAGGTTATAAATCCATATATTTGTACGACTAGGTTCTGTCTCACAAGCGTGCTGCTTCTGCCAGTTCATCTGGAAAATTCAAAGACGAAATAGTCCCTGTTTTCACCAAGGTAAACCTAAACCTGCGCTAAAGAATTAAAGGACAGAGATAATTTCGGAAGTGTGATGTAATATTCTAGTTTTCCATATTTTCTAACTTTCTTACTTATCAAGCTTGTGGATCCTAAAACTGGAGAGGAGAGACGTGTTACAATTTCCGTGGATGATGGCATCAGGCCAGACACAAATTTGTCGGCTTTGGCAAAGTTGAAGCCATCATTCAAGAAGGATGGAACTACAACTGCTGGTAATACAGTTTTTCTTACCTCTTAGATTGTGCACTTTTATTGGCTTCTTTGCATCTCATCCAGTATCTAATTTCAGGGACTGCTAGTCAGATAAGTGACGGTGCTGGTGCAGTCCTTCTAATGAAGAGGAGTCTAGCAATTCAAAAGGGACTCCCAATTCTTGGGGTATTCAGGTAATAACTTTTCTATTGCAGGCATATCTCTTTTCGGAATTTCCGAATTTGCTCAAATTACTCATTGTCAAATGTTGAGGCTGGTATATTTCTCCCAGCAGAAATCCTGCGTCAAGCACGCGTTTTATGTTTTTCCTATGCTTTTGACCCCAGTTTCAGCACATGCCTTCTGTGACTTTATCATACACGATTTCTTTCTACTCTTTCAGATAGTCTGTCACATGACCCATCTCTTCTTGTTGCCTGGCAGTAGCAGAACATTTCAAAGATTGCCACATCATATAAGAGCTTAAACTAATAATGGGTGGAGTGTTATTTGTTGAAAAGAGAAACCTTTTAATTAGGTTTACATATATTTATTCAGTACTGGAATAGGCAATTTATACAGGAGTAAAAAACCTAGAATCCCTGAAAATCAAACAATCCCTGAAAATCAGGAATCCTACCAATCATGGACTCTTACCAGCCGGCCCTAACAACCAACCGTGTAAACCCTAATTCTTTTGTAATCGCAGCCTTATAACACGGCTTATAATAATAATAATAATAGCCTCCTTCAACACTCCCCTCAAGTTGGGGAAAAGATGTCTATCAGCCCAACTTACCCACAAACGAATCAAACTCGCCTTTCCCGGTGGCTTTAGTCATTCCATCAAGAATCACTGAAAGCGGAGGCAAAAATGGAACACGTAATGTTCCCACTTTCCAGCTTTTCTTTGATGAAGTGCTTGTCTATCTCCACATGTTTTGTTTTATCATGTTGGACAGGCTCATTTGCAATGTCAATAGCAGATTTGTTGTCACAATAGAGCTTCATAGGTCTTGATACACTTGCACCAATGTCTTCCATCACCTTTTAATCCACAATCCTTCACAGATTCCTTGTGCCATGGCCCTAAACTCGCTTCAGTACTCTAGCCACAACACTTTGCTTTTGCTCCTCCAAGTGACTAAATTTCCCCACACATAAGTACAAGACTGCTTCTGCACTTCCTATCCTTGGTACATGTCCCCCAATCTGAATCTGTATATACAGACACATCCCTTCTATCTGATTTCTTGAAAAATAGCCCTTTTCCAGGTGTGGTCTTTAGGTACTTTAGTAATCTTCTAGCAGCTTCCATATGCACCTCGTTTGGTGAGTGCATAAACTGGCTTAAGGAACTCACAGCATAGGATACATCCGGCCTAGTGTGAGATAAGTAGATTAGTTTCCCAATCAATCTCTGGTAGCTCCCCATATCAACAGGTTCACCTTTGGCATCTCCCAGTTTCAAGTTGCATTCCATAGGGGTGCTAGTTGGTCTACATCCTCCAGCCTGCTTTCCTTGAGCAGATCCAGAGTGTACTTTCTTTGAGTCATAACCAACCCTCACCGACCGCCACCTCCATTCCAAGAAAATGTCTCAATGATCCTAAATCTTTAATTTCAAACTCTGCTGCTGCAAGTTGTTTTTGACCAAGTTTGCTTCTTGCTCATCATTCCCAAATGTATGATGTCATCTACATACTCAATCAAGATGGTTATTCTTCCCTTACCAGTCTTCTTTATAAACAGTGTGTGATCTGACTTGCCTTGGGTGAATCCTATACTTTTCATGAACTTCATGAACCTGTCAAACCATGCTCTTGGACTCTGCTTGAGCCCATACAATGACTTATTCACTTTGCATACTTTGTTCCCAAAATTGTCACTCAATCCCGGGAGGCTCCATATAGACTTCCTCCTTTAACTCACCATGGAGGAAGGCATTTTTAACATCCAATTGGCTTAGGGGCCAATCTAAATTTATCGCCACAGTACACCAAAATCTCGATAGTATTGAGTTTGGCTACAGTGAGAAAGGTCTCTGAGTAGTCAATTCCATAGGCTCATGTGAGTACCCTTTAGCTACAAGTCCGGCCTTATGTCAAATCGTCACATCGAGATTTGTATTTTATCACAAACACCCACTTGCAACCCTCTCTGCCTTCCTTCCTCGTAGAGGTACAAACTTTCCGGTTCCATTCTTGTCCAGGGGCCCTCATTTCTTCAAGAATGACCTCTTTCCACTCAGGGAGTTTTAAGAGCTTCATTTATATTTTTGGGACAATGGTGGTTGACAAAGGCTGTGGTGAAGGCTTTGTAGCGAGGGATTTGGCATAAGATGAGATATTTAGTTATGGGGTGTTGTGTGCATTGTCCGGGTTGTTTTCGATTGCTATGGGTACATCAAGAAGTCGCTTTTTTTTGTGTTACAGGAGAGTCGTGTTTTTGTGGAGGTGATTCAGCCGATTCGTAATCAAGAAGTCGCTTTTTTTTTGTGTTCAGGAGAGTCAAGTTTTTGTGCAGTGATTCAGCTTCGATTCGGACTCTGCATGCTCATCGCCTTCACCGGCTCTCTGTTTTGAAACAATCTCGGGATCGATTGGATTTCAAAGATCAATAAGGGTTTTAGACACCTTTTTAGGATATTTCCTCACATAGATCTTCCCTTGGAAAGGTCTTTCCTTGAGAGGTTCGGGAGGATCTGCTTGTACTTGAGTCATAGTCTCGGCACTACACCGATCTCTTTAGTCCGATTATCACCAGTATCCCTTGAGTTTTCGAATCGCTTTGGAGTCTTGCACCACTTATTCCTAAGTTCTGTGTCGAGGAAATCATATTTGGATTTCTTCAACACGCTTTATAGCTTTACTAGTGTTCTCCCCTGAAATTGATCCTTGTCAAAAACATTTTGTGCTCAAAAAGGTTACATCCATGGTAACTTCACGACTTTACTAGTTGTGTGATCATAACATTTGTAACCCTTTTTGTGGGGGGGAATACCCAATAAAGCAAAGATTTTTGACCTAGGATCTAATTTCCCTTGGTTATAAGTGTGGACATATGCGCAGTGCTTCCAAATATTTTTAAAGGTAAGTTATTGACAAGTCCGCTTTTTGAAAACAAGCTTTTGAAATAAGTTGATAGGAGCTTTGAATCCTAAAACCCTTGATGGAACCCTATTGATTAGGTATGCAAGTGAGCTTAGAACCCTTCACCCTGCATGTTTTTGGACATTTTGAGGTGATTAAAAGGGCCCTAGCTACTTCCAACAAGTGCCTGTTTTTCCTTTCTGCAACTCCATTCTGTTGTGGAGTTTTTACACAGGAACTTTGGTGGATTATGCCTTTTTCAATGAGGTACCCATCTAAATATTGATTGAAATACTCGGTTCCATTATCACTTCTTAGAATTTGAATCGAGTTTGGAATCGTGTTTTTACCATTTCATAAAACCATTAAAGACCTTTTCCACTTCGTGATTTGTCTCGTCATTAAATACACCCAAGTTAAACGTGTATGGTCATCTGACCGACGAACCACCTCTTTCCATTAAAGGTGGACACCCTGTAAGATTCCCACACATCACTATGGATCATAGTGAAGGGCCTTGAAGGGATATAAGGTTGAGCAGATACACACTTCTTATACGTGTTTAGCTAGAAATGAGACACATCACAATCGAAATAACTCATCTTTATTGTTAAAAACAAAATTGGAAACAGCTTTTTTTTCATATATGGGAAACTGGATGCCCTAATCTCTTATGTAAAACTACAACTGATTCGATTATTTTGGGACACAAAGCAGATACCCTCCTCTCATTAGAATTCCTCATGTGATTCCATTCCTTGTTCCAAAGATGTAAAGCCCCCATTGATTCTACACTTGCCAATCATCTTCCCCAATGTTTTGTCCTCAAACAGATGACCATCCTTAGAAAACAAGGCAACACAAATCTGCTCAGAGGTTAATTTACAAACTGAAAGTAAATTACATGACAATTTTGGCACATGAAGAACTTCTTTTAGTGTTAAGTGGGGTGATATATATATGGATCCCTTCCCAAAGAATAAAGTGAGGATCCATCAGCCAATCTTATTTTTTGATTTCCTGGACAAGGATCATAATTTTGGAACAAATTAGAGGAGCTAGTCATGTGGTCAGTTGCTCCAGAGTCAACTACCCACTGAGTGTTATGACTAACCCCTAAAAGCGATAAAGGGAAGGATTTACTTGACTCGGCAAGGGAACAATTAGGCTTGGAATTTAGGGAAAGTTGAGAATTTAGAATTTTACTCAGCTGCTCTATCTGCTCCTGAGTGAAAGGAAGTGCTCCTGTTGTGGATGATGGCCCTAGGTCATAAGAGACCTGATTAGCTTTCCCTTGTTCTGAGTTCTGGAAGTTTGTGCCCTTTCCATCTATTGCTAACTTGATGGTTTGTGACCACTCAAGATAGTTTTTTTCATCCAATTTTCTTGATGGAAGCAGAAAGGCTGCTGAATTTGTTTTGGAGTTGTCATCTCCACTAAGAAGGTTGGTGATCTGGGATTCCATCCCACTTGAAGGACTTCCGGTGGTGGATACCCTGGAATTGGTAGGGGTCCTAACTCCGGTGAAGGCTGCTTTGTAATCCATTTAGAATTGAAATTGGAATTTTTTGTGTGATGGCTGTGCTACCATGTTGAAAAGAGAAACCTTTTAATTAGGTTTACATATATTTATTCAGTACTGGAATAGGCAATTTATACAGGAGTAAAAAACCTAGAATCCTCGAAAATCGCACAATCCCTGAAAATCGTGAATCCTACCAATCATGGACTCTTACCACCGGCCCTAACAACCAACTGTGTAAACCCTAATTCTTTTGTAACTGCAGCCTTATAACACGGCTTATAATAATAATAATAATAATAATAGCCTCCTTCAACATTATTATTAATTTGTATTGTCTAACACGAACCATGACATATACTCTTGTTAACATGTGGACAATAAGCAACTATAGTAGAGTAAACAGGTTGTGGTAATGTTGCAGTTAATAATAATGTTGTTAGAAAAAAGGCAGGGCAAGATCTGAAGACCTTGCGTTCTGATACCGTCGTAAATTATCATATCACCTAGTTAGAAGCTTGAAGTTAAGAAAAGTAATATAATAAAATATATAGTCTAACATGTTCAACTTATCAAGTAGCTTGGGGCATTCTCAATCCATATTGTGCATAATCTAAAATCAAGACAATTACAAAGGACCATGTATGGCAAACAATCATCTGCCTGAGTATTGTAAATAAGAAGATTTACCAAATACTGATGGAAAAATGAGGAATAATGATATTAAGAACATTGAAGCGTGTTTACTCAAAATCATACACTGTTGATCCAATGGAATAGCTCAAGATCTGGTTCTAGGGGTTGAGTGGTCTAGGGATAAAAATAATGCTCAAATCTCCCTAGGGTACTGTGATTTGTTTACCGTTGATACATCCTGTGTTTTCCTCCCCTTTTTCGATCATAAGTGTTTTCTACTGATGCAGAAGTTTTAGCGTTGCTGGGGTAGATCCTGCAGTGATGGGAATCGGTCCAGCAGTTGCAATTCCTGCTGCAGTGAAAGCAGTTGGCCTTGAAATTGATGATATCAACCTGTTTGAAATAAATGAGGTACTTCATTGCTTCATTAGATCTCTATGCCCAATGTTTTTCCCTTCTCCATTTTTTAATTAGTTGAGAATGCTCAACAGGTCGATTTGCTAATTATGGTTATTGTTAAATAACAAAATAAAAAAATTGCAGGCATTTGCATCACAGTATGTGTATTGCTGCAAGGAACTGGGGCTTGACACTGAGAAGGTTAACGTTAATGGAGGAGCTATGGCGCTTGGACATCCCTTGGGAGCTACAGGTTACATACTTTTCATCTTTTGTTGCTGTATGGCTGTGTTCCTGGTTTGTTATGTATTCCATTTACAAGAATCGAAAGCTTTATCCTCAATAGGTGCTCGGTGTGTGGCAACTATACTACATGAGATGAAGAGGCGGGGCAAAGATTGCAGATTTGGCGTTATTTCCATGTGCATAGGTTTGTATCCTCCCTGTCTGATTCTCATGCATTTTCTGCATTTCGCTATAGGAAAATGTTATTGCTGTCCTTGACACGACACGTTTTTACACATCTGATCATAATGTAAGACTTTTTGATTGTTATAAAGTTCCACTACAATCAAATGTGTAAAAATGTGTTGTATCAATCATTGTGCACAAATGTTGTAGTAGTAGTAACACTACCTTTTGCTATACTACAAAGATCATATAGGGTTTAATATGGGACTGTGCATCTATTTATAGGTAGTGGCATGGGGGCTGCTGCTGTACTCGAAAGAGGCGATGATGTTTGATATTTTTTGCAATGCAAAGCTCAGTTGAAACGTGTTTTTTTTTTTTTTTTTTTTTTTTTTCTTTTTTCCAGAAGAAATACGTAATACATATATATGTTTGCGCGGTTAGATACGTTCTAAAACTCCCCTACGAAAATAAGTTCTGAAATGGACAAAGTATGTTTTGTTTCACATACATTGTTAGGTTACATTCTCAATCCTATTCTTTTTATTATTATAAACATACATGTTGTATGATAAATTTTCTCACGTTAGGAAACCTCTGGGTAAAGGTTTTCCTCTCTTTCTGATCTGTGCATTTTATTTGGAATAAAATATACATTAAGATTTCACTTCTTACTATTATTATTTTTTTCTTTTGTTCGTCTTTTTTGGTTTTTGTTGTTTTTTGTTTTTATCTTTTTTTCGCGTTAAAACAATTAATGCATTTGGAGGAAACATTTGTATAATTTTTTTAATTAAAAGGATCAATTTTTATATATCAATAAAAAAGCCGTACAAGCTAGGGTCTACAGCATAAGCTATACAAACTCAAGAAACTCAGGCCATCTCCAACAAGGGGTTTATAAAAAGGGGTCAGAGTCTATAAGAACATGTTTTAAACTTAAATGATTGAAAAACACAGTTACTATATGTGTAATTACATTTTTGTACATGTGTTCTACATGTTTGTCCTTTTCAACCATTTTAGATTAAAACCTGTCATTTACAACCTTTAACTTTTATAAAAAATTGTAAAGCTTTAGGAATAGGTTTTTTTCCCATTGTAGGCGTATAAGTCACCAAAGCTTTATGACAAAAGGTATAGGCAGATAAACCGGTTGATTCCCTGAAGTGTAGATTTTTTGTTTTTTTAAGAGTCGTGTGTAATATAGAAAAAATATTTACATGTAGTGTATCGGAGAGAATGTTTATAAAATGTTGATGTGTTATAGTCATAGACTTTTAAAAGTTCCATGACTGGAGATGCTTTCAGAAATTGTGACACCATGTCAAATGTAATTCTCTCGTTTTCCTAATACACTTGTCACCAGAAACGAATGACGGTTGGGGCTCATCTAGATCGAACCAAGTGACATACTTTCATAACTTCTCACGTACGATAAAATTGTTTTGTGATTTATTTCTAACCTCTCACGCGCAATAAAATAGTATTATGTGAAAGATGGTAGAAATGAGAGGCTTTAATGTTGTCACTTTGTACAACCTTCATACATAATGTTTTATTATTAAGTATAATCTTGGTTTTTTCAACCAACCTGTCTATTCAGCAAATAAACAGCAATTTTATTTATCAATATGTATGGTCATTTTTCTTTAGAATTGGGTCATTTGCTAGACCCACTTATTTTTATTATAGACCCATTTATTTTTATTATATCAATATTATACAATCATTGTATGATAAAATTTCGCGACAGGGCTGTGGGCTTGAGGGCCATGCTTTTGAAAAGAATTTTTGTACTCAGTTGCATGTCTAGCCATAAAGCTATGTAATGTTTTGTGGACATAATGGTAAATTTTTACATTGCGACTTCATTGATCCGGAGACACTATATTTAGGAAATTTTAATTGGAGATCCAACATTTAGGAGAAGAAATTTACGCGCAGCACACTCTGACCATGCGATTTTATTGCAGAATGAAATTGTATTGTGCAGAATGATCACGCGTGGTCACTTCTATACTTTTAGCCTTCGTGGTAACTTCCCTATATGTAGTTCAATCTAAGTCATAAGTGTCTCCACACCACACAAAAATTTCCCGACGTGATAACTGATTTTTTTTCCTCCACACATATACAAGCTTAACATCTAAAATTTGGATCACGAGTGATATACACTCAGTAATATTAAAATATTAAAAAAATTTAGCTTGAAAAATCGGATAATAATGTATGAAACAATAACAACATGAGAAAGTAATAAACTAAACAATGCAACACACAAATATTCACAATTTAAACATCTACCAACTCAACTGTTAAAAAAACACAATTAAAATCGATCACAATAGATACTTTTTTTTTTGTTTTTGTTTTTTTGGGTTGAGAAAACAATAGATAGAAAATTAAAATTGGGAGAAATATGGGATACACAAAAATTATTGTGTATCCACACACAATGATGACTGATGAACACATAATGACAGCTGCTATTGCAAGAGCAAATCTGCTCCTGCCAGAGCTATTTGCCATAATTGCCCTTTTGACTTTTGTGTTTGTTCTCTCACACATACCTTTTTTCTTTTACTTTCTAAACAATATTTTATTTTTCCTATCCACATTTTTTATGGTTTCCACTTTCCAACTGTACTTTTTTTTTAAAAAAAATTTCAGGGAAACAGTACTGTACATTCTAATCGCATTTTTTTTTTTTACAATTATCAAAAAAAAAAAAAATTCGCATTTTTTTTTGCCTAATCATATTTCTTACTTCATTAGATTTGACTATACAATTGTATTTGTCCGAATAAAATAGTTTTTCCTATTTTATTTTTTTTCATCAAAATATATAAAAGTCATAATATTCAATATAATACGCAATAAACTAAAATCGAAATCTCAATTAAAATTTATTCATTAAATAAGAATAAAGTTGAATTATCACTCTAGTAGTTCTAAAATCAAAATGATTTTTTTTAAGTGGCATATTGTTTAATTTTAAAATTACATTTGTGGGAAAAATGTGGATGTTATGTGTTATGTGTTGTAGGAGATAAATATGATAGATTATATTTTATAAGTAAGAATGGTTATTTTACATAATGCTGATATATTTAAATGAAAAATCATGTTTTTTTTTTTTTAGGAAAAAAATCATGTTAATGAATGAGAAAATAATAATAAGTGGTGTTTACACAACTATGAGGCTATGATGAAACTTGACTTTCTTAATTGATGTAACAAAAGCAAGAGTCCAAATGGAGTCTTGTAGGACAATACAAAATTAGTAAAAAATAATGTACGAGTGTGATGAATTAATTAATTAAATTTTTACTTTTTTTGAAGTTTTATTTTTGATTTATAAAAATACGTGATACAATTATCGTATGACATTTTTTTTTGAATAGAAGTATGATTATTTATTACCAATGTCCGAAAATAATTGTATCTTTACCTATTTTTTGTTACATAATATAGCGTTTTATCCGGATTCTAATATAATATTTATTACATATTTTTTATTAACATTATTTTACTTTCTATCCAAACAAATTTGATTACTTGTTATTATACATTGATGATAATCAAATGATATTTTATATTTTTTCAGTTAAAATTTCTGAAATTCATCTGCAATCTAATGTGTGAAAACATTTAGAAAAAACCTATATTAATGATACATATAATATCATTTAAAATAAAATGCATAATCAAGTTAGTTCTCTCACTTATAACTAAAAATAAAAGGAAAAACAAAATTAATTATCCTTTTAAGCTGGGATAGGCCGGATCGAAAAGTGGACCCATATTATTAATGAATTGACGGAAATGAGCTAGCCCTTCAAAAGAAAAAAAAGAGAGAGAAATGAGCTGGGAATAATGATGCGTCAGACCATTCAAATTCCCAATGAAAAGGAACAAACGCTGAAGGGTAATTATGGTAGATAGCTCTGGCAGGAGCAGATCTGCTCTGGCAATAGCAGTAGCCACACATAATAAAGCATCATGTTAAGGAGTAAGGACCAGACGGAGAAAAGAGTGGACTCTTTGTCAACAATGGAGAAAGCTGCCTTAAGGCAAAGCATTTTGCTGGATCATCTTCTTCAACCCGCTTCGCCGTCCTTTCCTTATCACAACTTGCACGAATATTCTACGCTTTCCGTGAGTAGACGACTTCATTTTTATTTATTCCTTTTGTTTGTTTGTTTGTTTGTTCTTTGTTCCTTTACCTGAAGGTCTTGATCACCTGCTGTATTCACGAAATTCGAGCTAGAATTTGATAAACTGGCTTAATAACAACTTAGTTAATTTTTCTTTCACATGTTGCTATAGGTACCGATTTGTATGAACTGTGATATGCATTGAAATTTCGAGCTAGAAGCCTAGAATTTGATATACTAGCTCAATATTGAGTTCTTTAATTCTTCTTTAACATGTGGCTATATGTACCGATTTTTATGAACTGTGAATGAATTAAATACCAATCTGGCTCGGGATTTATTACACACAGATGATAATATTCGGTAGAGGTTGATTTTCATTGAGGTTTATTGATTCTGCTTTTTTTTTTTTCTCTTTCACCCTATGGAGTAGCAAAACTGCAAAATTCTGTTCACATGAAGAAATTACACATCTATTGAGAAAATTTTTGCAATTCCAGTTTCATGCGTAGATTGGGGCTCAATTTTCCTGCATTTCACGAGCATCAGACAAGCGGGTGGTTTCTATGTAATGGAATGTTTGTTTTCGATTCATATGTTGAAATTTGTTTTTCTAATGTTATGCAGCCTTCTATCTGTCTTGCTGGCGATAGACCTGCTTATTACAGAACAGCTGCATTTGATGACGATGTAGTCATTGTGGCGTAAGTGTTTCTTTGAAGTTTTACAACAATAACTTGCTATTGGTAGCGATTTTGTATTACTATTGTTATCACTTTTTTTTACTTCATGCATTCGAATAGTGAGATTAGTCTCAATCTACTGTGTTTCACATGCTATGTTCTGTAGGGCATATAGGACAGCATTTTGCAAAGCAAAACGAGGGGGATTCAAAGATACCCGTGCAGATGATTTACTTGCATCAGTTCTCAAGGTCAGTTTGACAAATACTTTTACAGCCTCATTTAGGACTTAAGAATGCAATTGAATCATCAATTCTGAAGGCTAATTGTCGTACCTTTCGTCTTCCAAAAAAGAAAAAAAAAATTCCAAAAACTGAGAATCTATGCCCTACGCTCTTCTTCACTGCTCTTACATCAAGCGCCTTAGTTAACCTGTTGTGTGTTCTGCCAAATTTATGACCCGATGCAGGCATTGGTTGAGAAAACCAAAATAAACCCTGGTGACGTGGGGGACATAATTGTTGGCACACTTTTAGCTCCAGGTTCACAAAGAGCATCTGAATGTAGAATGGCAGCATTCTATGCTGGCTTTCCTGGTAACTTTTGCAATTCTCCAATTTGTACCTGAATCACATCATAAAGAGGAAAATGAATATCAAAAGAATTTACAGATTAAGTAGTACATTACACAGCAACTCGTAGAGAGCTATGGACTTTGGAATAACTTGTTATAAACAAATTCTTTATAATATAAGACTGAGTCGCGCATTACTGTACTATCCCGTAGCAAGTAATGAAGTGACATGTATATTATCGTTAGTTCCTGCACTAGATATTAGATTTTGAAATGTGTAATGGTCAAATCAGAATGGAGCCTGGCGCTTTAAACAGAGTGATTATCAGTATTGCTAGTTAAAATAGTAAGCGAAAAGCCGAAACTCATTTATGTTACTAATGGTTTCTTTTATTGCTCTTTTTTATATGCTTCTCAAAAAAAAATATTTATGTCAAATCTGCATTGCGTCTCTCCCCTTCCTGTTCACTGTCCAATCCCCCATTAATTTTTCATCTTTCTACGTATTTTGAGTTATTTTTCCTTCTTCAGAAACTGTGCCAATCAGAACTGTTAACAGACAATGTTCTTCTAGTCTCCAAGCTGTTGCTGATGTCACTGCCTGCATCAAAGCTGGATTTTATGATATTGGTAAGCAGTTATCTGCTGTTGTGTGAAAAGGGTTTGCTTAATAGAATTCAGCTGTCATTATTTTTCCCACAGGTATTGCTGCTGGAGTAGAATCAATGACATTCGATTATAAGCTTGGATTTCCTTACGTTAATCCAAAAGTATGTTCATATTCATCTTCCATTCACATGTAGACCTATGCTCACATGCATCTCCATTTCACTTTTTGACGGTAGTAACTTAAGATAGGACTTGTATTCAATGCAATACCTATAACAGGTTAAAGAATATCCAAAAGCAAATGACTGTCTACTACCAGTGGGTATCACCACGTCTGAAAACGTGGCAGAGCGTTATGGGATTACACGAGAAGAGCAAGACCAAGCCGCTGTGAGTATTTTTACGTTTACCTGTCTTTGTACTGGATGTATTTTTTGCACAAGGTTATAAATCCATTTTTTGCATGACTAGGTTCTGTCTCACAAGCGTGCTGCTTCTGCCAGTTCATCTGGAAAATTCAGAGATGAAATAGTCCCTGTTTCCACCAAGGTAAACTGAAACCTGCACCAAAGAATTAAATGACTGGGAGAATATTGGAAGCATGATGTAATATTCTCTTTCAAAATTTTCTGACTTGCTTACATATCAAGCTTGTGGATCCTAAAACTGGAGAGGAAAAACATGTTACGATTTTTGTGGATGATGGCATTCGGCCAGATACAACCTTGTCGGCTCTGGCAGAGTTGAAGCCATCATTCAAGAAGGATGGAACTACAACTGCTGGTACTACGGTGTTTCTTACATTTTCGTTTGTGCTCTTTCCATGGCCTCTTCACATCTCACCCAGTATCTGATTTCAGCGACTGCTAGTCAGATAAGTGACGGTGCTGCTGCAGTTCTTTTAATGAAGAGAAGTATAGCGATTCAAAAGGGACTCCCAGTTCTTGGGGTTTTCAGGTAATAACTTTTCTAACGTGAAATTGTCCGTTTTGATATGAATTATTTCGACTTGATTTGTATTCAGGGAATAAAGTATGATTGAAATGTTGTTTGGCTTGTATCGGGTTTTGTGTGGAATAAACTAGATGTGGTGCTATATTGTGAGGAGGAAAGTAAAAGAGAGTAATACTTCATTCAATTTGAATAAAACTGCCTTATTCGATTCAAGTTGGATCAGGGAATCACCCATATATAAACGCACATAAAATTTGCTCAAAATACTCTACGCTAAATATTGTTGTTTGGGAAGCACATGGTTTTATTTCATCTGCCGCTTCTGAACCTTAATAACAACAGATCCCTTTATATGAGGCAAGATTTGAAGACCTCCTGCTCTGATACCATTATAAATCACCATCTCGCATAAAAGCTTTAAGTTAAGCAATATGTTCAACTTATCAAGTACCTTGGGGCATTTTCATTTTTCAAATCTGTGAAGTTGTGCCCATGTTGTAAATATTCTAAAATCAGCACAATTAAAAAGGACACTAATATGAAGAAATACCATGGAATTTTGGGTTGCATGATGCATATATTGCATATAATTATCTGTCCAGGTATTGTAGATAAGAAATAACACTCATCGGGACATCACTGCTGAGGGGAAAATGAAGAATAATGATATTAAGAACAAAGAAAATGTGTTCACTCAAACTCAATACTTTCTTGATGTGATGGAATAGCTAAAGATCTGGATCTCGGGGTTGGGTGGTCTAGTCTAGGGTAAGGATTATTCTCAAACTTCTCTAGGGTACTGAAATTTGTTTTCTTGCTGAAAAATCCTCTGTTTTTTCCACCTTTTTTTTGGGTTGCTCAGATGTGTTTGCTAATTTTACTGAGTCAGAAGTTTTGCTGTTACCGGCGTGGATCCTGCAGTGAATGGAATTGGTCCAGCAGTTGCAATTCCTGCTGCAGTGAAATCTGCTGGCCTTGAAGTTGGTGATATAGACCTGTTTGAAATAAACGAGGTACTCCATTGCCTCGTTAGAATCTTCATGTTCAACGGCTTTTTCCTTTTCCCTTGATTGTTTTTTAAATTGAGAATTCTCAACTTAGCAGGCATTTGCATCTCAGTATGTGTATTGCTGCAAGGAACTGGGGCTGGACCCTGAGAAGGTTAACGTTAACGGAGGAGCCATGGCTCTTGGACATCCTTTAGGAGCTACAGGTTACTTACTCTTCACCTTTTGTTGCAACTTTGAAAATCACCAGAGCATATAAAAGCTTATTATCAGTAAGATGGTGATTAAACGTTATAATTTCCTGATGCACGTTGCATAATATAGATGCAAGTTTCTCGATGTTGTTTGGCTGTGTTTCTGGTTTGTTTTATATACCATTTACATGGATCAAAAGCATTAACCTCGATAGGTGCTCGGTGTGTGGCAACTATACTACATGAGATGAAGAGGCGGGGCAGAGATTGCAGATTTGGTGTTATTTCCATGTGCATAGGTTTGTATCCTCCCTGTCTGATTCTCGTGCATTTTGCTATAGAAAAATGTTATTTCTGTCATTGACACGACATGTTTTAACACAAGTGATCAAAATGTGTTGCATCTCTATTTGCAGCCACTGGCATGGGGGCTGCCGCTGTACTTGAAAGAGGCGATGATGTCTGATGATTTTCGCTCTGCAAATAGCCAAACCAGTTGACATGGGTAAAAAAGGACAATCCAAATTGGTCTTATGGGAGTCTTTGGTTGCACCACAACAATTCTACAACCGGGAATAAACTTTCTGCCGATTGATTGTTTTCGTTATGGTACTGCGGTAGAAACACCGTGGTACCACAAAAGGCACCCCTGGCCCTCATCTTTTACATATATATATATATATATATATATATATAACATTGTAACTAATCATACACAAAATACATTGTCACTGATCATTTATACTTGAAATCCCCTGAAGTTAGATTCCATTGATAATAATTGTCATTATACTAGTATTATACTAAAGTTATATGAAAGAAAAGACAAAGATGATTGTGAAGTCACTCATATCTCCCTAATCTCTACTTTAGGATGTAGTGCTGTTTACTTTGTGTAATGTTGATTATGATTCAACTTCCACATAATGCTTGCTGATCCATGCCACAATAATGGTAGGCCTAACTTATGTTTTTGAAAATATTAAAGCTTAATTGTACCAAGTTTAAGTTTAATGCCCCGTTTAACTTACATTAAATGTTGATCCATGTCGTAACAGCTATATAGCCACATCAACCATTGGGAAATTTATGTTACAGAGTCGCAACGTTACCGACAAATGAAGGGAAAAAAAAGATATTGAAATAGCCAAAATGTACAGACAAAATACATAAAATAACTAGTATAACGTTAAAAGGGAGAGATCAATCTGCCTAACAAATCACCAAACAAGACCCTGATTTTGTAATCAATCTCATCCATGTGATCTCATTCAAGTAATAAGTTATTGTGAACAAAATTCAAGCCCAAAGGGCAAGGATAGACATAGAAGTGGAACCAAGGACAAGGGAAATAAAAGATGCCCATTTCAACAAAGGATGAGAGGACATCAATTTGTTATGGAAAAAATCAAGAGCTATTAGATCAACTAGACCCATGTAAATGAGTATCCCTGAGGAAAGTGACCCTAACAACCCTTCCATTATCAGTGCATTTGGACTGCTGTCATCGTAACCGGTCATCGAGAACACAACCATGCCCAATATTATTCCCATTGGTGTTGTCACCGAAAACATCATGCACATATACACCGTTGTTCCCAAGCTGAATCCTGCCTGTAAAACAAACAAACAAACAAAATTTATTTATTTTGCATCAAATTCAGCACTCAACCCTTTCACAAATATGAGCTACTATTAACGATCCTAACAAGATCAGGAAACTGCAAATGAAATTAACCAGGTCAAATTGTACCTAATTCTTCATCATTCATAAAAAGGGCACCCTTTTTCATTCAATGACGCTTCTATCCCCTAATACAAGTGTATGACTCAATAAGTATATATTATTGTTTGTACCTAATCTGGTGATGTAATGTAAAATGTAAACCCACACAAGCTGACCATTCAATATAATCCATATATGCAAAGGTCTTTATTGTCATCATTCTTGTTGGAGAAACAATGCAACAAAAGTAAATTTCCCTTTAGATACTTACCAAACAAATTCCCTTTTTGAGAGACTACAAACATGTTTCATCACTAATTATATGCAAATTCACAAGCTGGGATATACTGAAATGAGAGACCATATTAATTAAAAACAATTTTAGATGCGATTAGCAGCGAAGGGCAAAAGTGGTAAAAAAAAAACCTGAGCAATGCAGCCACCGAGTCCCATTCCTTCAAATATCTGGTGAAATGAAAGGGCGGCAATCAGAGGCCTGATGGTACACTTATTTTGAGACATTCCCATTGTTACCCCTATTATCACCGAATGAAATATAATCCCTATCTCCAACACCTGTGACACCAGCTTCTGCTTTAACTTTATCATCTCCTCCGTCTGACTTTCCACCACGTCAGCACCGCCACAACAACCGCCTCCTCCTCTCAATTCCACTTCCACCACCACATGACTCTTCTTCTCCAAATCCTCACTCGATCCAACCGGCGTATACTCCTCCTTATTAACCACCTTCTTCTGTCCATGCCCGTGACTCTCTACGTGGGAAGTCGCGGTGAGATCAACGAACAGAGCAGTTAACACACCGATCAAAGTAATCAAACCGGAGAAGGGAAAATCCTTCCAAGGATGGCGTGAGGAAACCTGACAATCTGCTAGAGCGGCGTATGCATCAGGCAAAACGTGAACTAAAGAGGTGGATAATATCACGCCGGCGGCGAAACACTTGATTATCAAGACGGCTTTGTCGTAAGCCGGTTTTCCTTGAAATAATCGAGCTAGAAGCACAGGAAGAGATATGCCGATGATGCTAGTGAAGAATATGGTGAAAATGGAGATGAATTTGAGGCTTGTGGCTGCTTTAACATCCCTGCAAAATGAAGCTCTGATTGAATCGGTGGCACACAATACCATGGTAATTGATAACTTCCCAAGTTGGGGAGTGATTAATTGGTTGCTTTGCTGCTGGTGGCGACGCAGTCAATTTCTTTCACGTCGGTCCATTTCCATCATCTACCTATGTTAATGTTTGTTGGGGTTACATTACATTACATGTATATTTATAAAGCATGAAGATCAAATTTTAAGATAGCACGGAACTATGGTAAATGTGATAGGTGGTGCAATTAATATTATATACTCCCTCCTCCGTTCCATGACCCGGTTGCCAAAAATGAGTAATATATACTCATTCCCTTTCAATTTGTTTGGGACACTTTCAAACGCACACTATTTAAGTTGATGATTTGTTTGTTCATTTCAAACTTGACCAATTGACCTTTTTATTTTTTTTATATGTAGTACAATATTCATAATATTTAAGAGACATCAATTAATAAGTTGAGACAATTTAGACAATAACTTTAAATCTATTTAAAGTCACGAGACTTATTTTGGGACAGCAAAAAAAGGAATAACTTCCAAACAAATTGAGACGGAGAGAGTAATAAACTAAGGTTTAAAAAGAGAAAAATATAATGGTATTTTAACATACCATGTTTACATTATGAGACAAAACCAAAAAATTAATCGGATTTACATTTTAGGACGGATGTAGTACAAAGTAGTGTTATCATCTTTGAATTACATCTCCTAAAAACAAGATGAGTTGTGATAGTGTCACAATAAATTACTACAACACATTTTGTACTATTGACAATGATATGAAATCTATCGATTCATGTGGGTCTCTTAAAACTCAATAGTGTAAAGTGAAATGCTTGTGCCACAACAAAATATGCATAACAAACCTTTTAATATATTGATTTTTTTTGGAACCCATATGATTCAATAGGTCTCACATCATACTCAATGGCCCCAAAAGTGTGTTGTGTCTAATGTTGTGGTTATTTCATTGTGGCATTATTACTACTCGTAAAGGAAATTCTGTTGTGTTACTTTGTTGAGATGTTGTAGCACAAACATTTCTCAAACTAGTTAACTTCCTATGTTTTGTTTGAAATGGAACGTAATCATTTAATGGAATATACTCCAATTGAAATGGAATGTAATCGTTTAATGGAATATAAAACAATTGGATGAACCTAATAGAAAATGAAATGCGATAAATTTTTCATAAAGAAATCACAATGTCGTGTTCGCCTCGACACGCAATTGCATTGTGCAATGCAGTGACCTGTCTCTTGGCAGAGGCGGTTCCGCAGATCAACATGTAGTGGGGTGAGATAAAAAAAATTATGGTTTTACGAACCAATGATCCGAATAGATCAAAGAAGTTTATTTTATGGTACACATGATGAACAGTTACGTGGCACTTGGTGCCCAGTCACATGATCTTATATCTGCATCAACGGATTTATCATGTGACAATTATTCATTTTTTTAAGAAAGAATTAGGATTTAGGAATGCATATTGTGTTTTTAATTTGTTACCTTTTTTTTTATACTCAGAGAAAATGCACCGTACATATGGCATCCATGAAGTTCTTTTTCTTTTCTTTTATATGTTTTGATGCAAGGTTGTTTACAACTCTACAAAAAAAAAAAAATATATATATATATATATATATATATATATATATATATATATATATATATATATATACTACTAGTGTTACTGTGCGATGCACAGTATGCCCTGTATTTCGTTGTTTATGAATAATGGTGGTGATTTGGGCCCTTTTTTATTTTTTATTTTTTATGCAGCTGTTTTGGGTCGGTTTTGTTTGGTTAATGCCTTGCAGATTACCATAATGTACATAATTGTATTACATAAGGTACTACAGTTGATTATAGCTGTGCATATTAGCATCTAGAAATATACATACATTTTCAGTACTTATCCAAAAAAGTTATTGGTAGTTTTGGGATATTCCAAGCTGCTTCATGTTGAACAAAAAAGTTAGTCTGTCCTTAGTTTTTTTTTTATTGGGCGCATCCATAAGCCTTGCAAAAATTGCTTATGATGTAGATTCCTTCCAACGTTCCCTATTGTTACTGTTGATTGGAGTATTCAAGTTTTACCTTCTTCCCCCTCAAAAAAAAAAGTTTTACCTTCTTCAGCATTGCACTGTCGGTTTTTGTGGGATTGTCCGTGTTTGCAGTGGCGGTGGTTTCTGTGCTTGATTCAGCTGTCGTTTCCCTTGGTCTCTTTTGCTCTTTTTTTTTTTCTGTAAATATTCCATGTATGCATTATGTTAGTGTATTGTTGTAGGACTGGTTAATACATAAGTTGCTTTAAATTGTGTTAGTTTATAGTTACCTGGAGTATCTTCCATCTGTTTAGTGGTCTTATTTTTATCCAATACTGACCGACCAGCGATCTCAGTTTCGATCCAGTCTTGGACATTATACCTTGTTCTTTGGTCAGTATATTTTTTCCCTGATGCTCTGATCTCTGCCTTGATTTTTTTTTCCCCAGTTTCTGATTTGCCATAATCATCAATTGTTTTATTTCCCGTGGAATATATTGTAGTCAATTGTATAGTATATTACGATATGGTATAGGCTGGTGATAATATGTGTGTACCTTAGAATCCATGTTATGTATCTGTAATGCAGTACATTCCAGTAGCTTTTCAGCGTGTTTGTCGAACAATGTTGCTGCAATGTTTCTTGTATCATCTTCCAACTCTACCACTATTTTGCATCTGTTTTGATTTGAATGATTATATTTTGTCGGTTTCTTTTGTATTAACTATAGTTGTAGTATGTATAGGTGTAAGATATTACCTTGGTACTGCGATCTCATCTTCATTACAGGTGTTACAATGAAATATCTCATTTCCCTGTGCCTTGGTTGGTTGCTGGCATTTTGGGCATGTGGAGTAGTGAATTACTTGGGAGATATCTGGGATGGACATTCTGCCTGTGATGTGTATGTCCTGTAATTGAAATTGATTATCATTTGTTGCTTGAATTTGATTCTTACTATTTACAGTAACTATTAACTTATTGTATTATTTATTACCTTGTTCTTGTCTTGGGTGATCTGTATGTCTTTTGTACCGCTTGCTTTGTTGGATTGAAATGTGATGTCTGCCCTTTTATTGCCTGCTGTCTTGGCCAGGGTTTTGATTGTGTCTATGTTTTCTCTGATCCTGTGCCATAATTGATCAGTCATTTGGCTGATTTTGTTATCTATACAAGTGTAGGAGGGAGTAAGTCTTTATTTCATGTTTACCAATTTTGCATCTGCCTTGCTTTTGGCATATCTGGATCCACTGTGATGTAGGAGAAAGGAACTGTGGAGAGTGATCCACCTGCATGAACACCAAGTTTTGAACGGTTATGTGTTGTGGGTATTATTTTGCACTGTCTTTACCTGAGTATTCTGTCGCTATGAGTCGCCTGCATACAATGACAGGCATTGTTTGCCTTTTCTGATGTATTTGTGCTGTCTGATTTGATACAAATTCTGCCCACATTGTTAGTGGATAGGCTTTGAAGCTGTTTGAGAACAAGAACAATGTTATATTGATTATCGAAACTATATTACATAGTACATGTATGACTGCAGAAATATATATTACGTCATGGCACTCCATACGAATACAATTTTTTTTTGTAGTTAATTTTTTTAAGCCAGTTTGGGGTTTTTTATGGTATAATTGATGTAGTTAATATGAGTGTAAGTGTTTCTGGTTTTTGGTAGGGTTGCAGATATTTGAAATGTGTGCTTTTGCATTTAATATTGTCTTCAGGTTATCTGTCATTTCTTCATTAACTGGGTATAGCCTTGGTGTAGGCAAGCTATATGGGTAATGTAAAAAGGTGCAGGGCTGGTTATTGGAGACGTGTCAGATCAGTCAAATATGGCTTTGGTAATGTAAATGTTGTTATTAAATTGTTCATTAAAGGACAAACAATGCCACCCCAAATTGAATGCACCATAATATCTTTTCCCATATGAGCCTAGGTTATAAGTGGTCTTATTCAGGCCCTAGTAAATCACTAAGAAACCAAACAACCATTATTCTGACTGGAAAAGTTTAGGCTATCCAATATCGAAAAGAAGCATAACATGTCTTTTGAAAGCAACTTCCCAGCTATAGTCTACGAAATGGAAGAAGGAATCTATGATGCCTACGCACCGCCAATTCCCATCAAATTAGACGGGGAACCAATTACGGATGCAGACATAGTTAAAGTGGGCACATATCCAGATAATATTCAGAAGAGTTTGGCAAGGGAACGTGATAGAAAAGGGATACAACTATACAATAGCAAAGATGATCAAGAAAAGATGGGAAAGAAGATGCACCAGACTGAAGAAGAACTCAAGCAACAGAAGGCAACTACAAAAGAACACATGAGGTTGGAACAAATGTGGCAGGGAAAATGCGCTATGTTGGAAGCCAGGGTACAAGAGAACCATGCTAACAATAGCGTCGAAGAACCAGCAGAAGGAGATGACAGTGAGCTGCCCAATGGGCATGTTGTTTAAACTATTTATTTTCCAGTCCTATAACTCAGGTTACAGGATAATACGTTTGGATTTCCTAGAGGCTAATAACCTAAAAGCCATGTGATGTAAGGCTTCTTTAATTTTAATAAAATGTATTGTTTATTTTCATTTCAAATAAAATTCGCAAACAACCTAACAGAAGCAAATCATCCTAGAAAATCTAAAAACAATATTACGAGTAAAATTACGAACCACAGTTTGAATGGAAATTTAGAAGTAGCATACAAAGGCTAACTACAAGCATCGTGTAAAGATACAGAAAGATTACTAAGCAAACGTAAGGTAATTCAGGTTCAAGGTTACGACGTCAAAAATCATACTTTCTTGCAACGAGGTAGTCACACGTTGAATCAATCATCAGACTATTAGCAATGGAAGCTAGTGACGTATATGTAAACTGGAAAAGTGCAATAATGGCTTTGTATTCCCTTGATGGTATACTGGCAGAAGATACTGTGCATAAAATGACGTTATTACATTCGAAGAAAATGCGAAAACCAGTAAAGGGCCAAAGTTAATCATTGATGCGAAGCAGTGACTCTATGCTAATAAAAGTGGTGTTACAAGTCTGGGAATGGACGAGGAAAGGAGCATCTTTGCAACATAGCTAAATCTAATATTTTCTTAGTAATGAAGTTACCTTTGATCAACGACGATAAATTCTTGCAGCGATGTGAGTTTTCCTCGTGCAACAAGTTCTCTGGGAGGCATAATGTCAACGACTGTGGCCATGATGTCTGTTGAATGAAAATGGAAATAGTTCTAAATGAATAAATTTATATACAGCTAATGTACACAACAGAAAATCCAAACTAATTTTTTGAGGACCTGTGTATACCTATTGGGTTTCTGGTTCCAATGAGAGATGGAATGTCATCGAAGGAAGTCGTCTGTATCCTTGGATACACAAGTCTTTGTTCTGGATCTGTTATTGGGCGAATATAGGTTGATGCCATGAATATCCATTCCAGTGTCATCCCAGGAGACAAGTGTTGATATGCTTCTTTAATTGGCTAGACCTTCGCCCCTCCAATGATATATGTTGAAAACGGAAACAAACTTCTGGCTAGCAAGTCTGTGGTCTGGTCCCACAGAATGCCCTCAACACGGTTGCTCTGTTTGGAATATGTACAAATAATGATAGAACACAACATAATGATAAAGGCATTGTTAGTGAAAGGTGAAATAATTTTAAACACACCTGAGTATCTTCCATAAGCACTTTCTACGTACGTCGTCCATCCTTAGCTGTGTAGATATTGGTTTTGTCGAGGACTACAACCTTCACTCTCCATTCAGCAGTAGCAGTTGTAACCTCGGAAATTGTTAAATTTTGTGCTCTTATAGCCATTCTGAATGATGATGTCACCAACATTAAATATCGAAAATAAGTCATCTATGTTTATTTAGATTTTTTAAATATGTACAGAGTAGACATTCTAGATTATCATGTCACCAACATTAAATATCCGAAACTACACATTTATCTTTATTTATATTTTTGTATTATGTATAGAGTAGAGTTTACAAATTTGTATATTCATTGTTCAATAACAATTATAGTTGTAAGTAGTTTTGTGCCCTTTGGATTATTTCATGGAAAATAATGTTCTGTGTTTTTTTCGGTCGCAATTCGTCTGCCAATGTTAGGGGTGCGATGAGTACTCTTAATGCATCAAATGTTCTGACTCTCGAAAAAGCTACGTATAATTGGCCATGGGAAAATGCAGGTTCACGTAGGTATATTCCAACTCTGTCTAATGTTTGGCCTTGAGCCTTGTTAATGGTCATAGCATAGCAAAGCCTTATTGAAAACTGGTAGCGCTTGAAACCAATACCAAATTTGTCGGTGTTTGTAGGTTGCAGCGGAATTTTGTGCAAGATAGTAGTATGGCCTTTGTGGGGTCCAGTCCCAATCTCTGTCACTATTGTATGTGTGTTAAGTTCTTTGCAAAGCATTCGAGTGCCATTGCATAATCCCTCAGTGGGGCTTAGATTCCTTAACAGTACAACTGGTGAGTTGATTTTAAGCATTAGTTCATGAGGTGGTAGACTACTTGGATTTAATGAGTGTAAAAAATCCTCGTAATCTCCTTGGTGTTGAGGGTCCAAAGTAACATCGATGCTTGTGTATGCTTTCATGTTACCATTAGCTCTGTTTAGGATGGCACGGTTTATGTCATTAACACAGCTATTTGTAGGGGCTAGTAATACTTTGTTCATTACGATGTTATCATCAGCGCCAAACTCTGTCATATCTGGGTAGACAAAATCAATTAACTGTTGTAATGATTTATCTTCGTCGGTAAATGGTATAGTTATCCTGTCAGGGACAACAATGTTACTATCCTCATCCTTAGGTTCTGTACCATTACCAATTCGCAGAAGGTACGCGGCAAAGCAGGGATCATTTAAGGATCTAATATTCTGTGTTAGTTGGATCTTTGTTAGGTAAGGCCATAGAGGTGAATGGAAAATGCTTGCATCTATTTGTTGTTCCCTACTTCCCCTAGTAACTACGGGTAAGACCTGTCTAAAATCTCCACCAAATATCACGGTTTTATCTCCAAAGGGTAGGTTTACCTCTGTTATATCTTTAAGCATCACTGCAAATGCCTCAATTGCCTCCCGATGTGCCATGGGAGCCTCATCCCAGATTATAACTTTGGCCTCCTTAATCAGCTGTGTTGTTGCTGATTGCTTACTTACATTGGCAACTTTTTGCTCATCATGATGTAGCGGCAGATTGAATCTTTAATGTGCAGTTCTGCCCCCAGGTAGCATACATGCAGCGACCCCGGAAGTAGCAGTGGCTAGTACTACATATCCTTGTGACCTTAGTTTAGCCATAATTTCTTTGTACATGTATGTCTTTCCTGTCCCACCAGGGCCATCAATGAAATATGAGGATGGCTCTCCGGCTAACACCTTGCTGAGTATTGTATCGTACGCACAGCGCTGCTCATCATTAAGCTGGTCAATACTTAAAATATCGGTAGGAGAAACTTGTATATTCCTTTCACATGAGACCTCTTTGACGGGGCCTTTTCGGCCCAAGATAAAGGTTGCCTCTGCACCAAGTTGGAAGTCAATCAAGTTCCGACCCATATCTTCTAAGAACATAGATATATCCTGCAAAGCATTTCTCCTTCTTTCTGAAAGAAGCATCTCGTTGTCTTCATTATTTCTGTTGTAATCCTCAGACAATATGTGCTTGTATTTGTCCCACAAAGAACGAGGATTTGATGGGGAGAAAAAAGCAAGAATGGATGCAAAAAGGTGTTGTAACTGTCTGGGCATTTGGTATACGACAGCTTCCTCTAAACACTTGTCAAGGTCAGAATCAGTTGAGAGCAAATTCCGAGCCAGAGCAGATTCCCTAAAAGTAGGATGGTGGTAGTCACCGAATGTTAGTAGATCATCATATGATGTAGGTCCTTTCACATGATTCAATAGTAATCGAAGATAATATCGCTCGCCTTCTATTGGGCCAGCAGACACAATTCGTCCTACAACCCTACCTTTCTTTCGTTCAGTCCACAAGCGTTTCCCAGAATCCCAAACAAAAAACTTGGGAAATTCATGGTATAAAAGCTTTAAAGACATTGCAGTCTGGTTGGTCTTGTTCATATTGAAAAATTGTGTAAGCATGGTTTGTGATAAGAAGGTATTAGATACTATGGTACTCAAGTCTTTGTCAACTGGGAAAGATATGTAGTGGTTATTAGGTAAATGCAATTGCAATGCAATTACAGCTGGATGCATTTCAAAGAGGTCAAAAGAAAAGATGCGCCAAGCAGCTTCTGGGGGTGCAACCCATCGACCATGTTGGTATTGTTCAATCTCATTATCGGAAGCAAGTAGTGACATTTGGAAGGCAATTTTATCTGGTCCTTTGTAAATATATTTGTATATGTACTTAACTAATTTGATGGTGGAGCAAATTTCTACATTAATATGGCAATCATACTTTGCTAACAAATAGGGATTATATGGAACCACAAACCGGTTGTCAACCACACAATGTCGCACAACAGCAGACAACCCATTGTTGCGACGTCTGTATTGGGGGTAACTATCCGCGCCATGAACAGTGCATTCCTGGAAGTTTCTTGGATATTTATTCTTGCATTTTTTGTTTTGCATGCAAGGGCTCTTAGGATTTAAGGATCCACAAGGACTATGGATCATGTGCTTCAAAACCAGTTTATGTAGATTTGGATTTATTACTGGATCAGGTAATTCAGCACTTATGAAACGATCATATGCCTCAGAGTTCAAAGGCTTGATATCCCTTGCCATTATAAGCAGCAAGTGAGCATGAGGCAAACCTCGCTTTTGGAATTCAATAGAGTATACACATGCATATGGCTTTCCAAACACCTTATCTTGAAGAAGATCTTTTTTAGCAGTTGGAGTTTGGATTTAAAAACTCGGGAGAGCAAATCAGGACGGTTCTGGGGTAATTCATTGGGGAGTAAATGGTGAGATATTTCTAACCAAGATGGATTACAAGTCATCGTCAAAAAGAAATCAGGTTTTCCAAACTGCTGTACCAAAGCCATTGCATCCATGTATCTTTTTTTCATATCTATGGGACCACCAACAAACGAAGGTGGTAAAATGAATTTTTTGCCTACATTGGAAGTGTTTGTGTTTCCAGCCGCAATACTGTCAATCAATCCTTGTAAACACTCCGTCCTAACCTCTTTCTATTTCTGTAACATACCCCATTACCATCAGTAGAAGTGCTACCATTGGCTAGACACTCAGCACGTATCTCATTCCTAAATGCAACCGAATGATAGAATTTAGGGTTTAAGTATGCCTTGGAAGACATTGTCCCTACATTGGACAACACATCGACGTGGAGATCGATTTGGTGTCTTTGAAGTAGATACACCGAGAGGTATCGCCTCTGAGCAGGCGATCAGGTTATCTGGAGCTTCCCTTTCGGATAGCATACTGGGCACGCCGACGGCTAAGAAGAGATTGTTTCTCAGTTTCATTGATAGATGCATAAGCTTGGCGACGCTTTAAGTTTCGTAGATTCCGTTTCTCGTCGTCCATCGCCTACATGACCAATCAGAGTAACATTCCTCTACCAAATTGGGACAGCTAAATCATTCTCTTTGGCTACAGTTCTATATGTTAACTTAGGAGTGTATTCTTATCTTAAAAATAAGTAGTGAGAATACATGTTCAGCAACATGTAACATGATATGCATTAACAATGAAATATATTCTTGAAGATGAGAGAATTTATCTTTTAATATTGTGGGATAAACAATAACAAGTTAAGAACGTTGAATAACAACAACAATATAACCCATCACGGTAGCACGTATGACTGGGACAAGTGTACAACCTGGCTCTAATACGATATGAAACACCAATAATTGTACTTACAGGCAGGACTGTACATGAGAACTTACATGAACGTTGTGACAAAGAGAACGTAAGGGAAAACAGTGACATCGCTTGGGATTACCTTGAAAGCGAACCGACGGCACAAGCAACAGAAGCAATAATATGATATGGAACACGAATATTGTACTTACAGGCAGGACCGTACATGAGAACTTACATGAACATTGTGACAAATAGAACGTAAGGGAAAACAGTGACGTCGCTTAGGATTACCTTGAATGCGAACCGTCGGCACAAGCAACAGAAGCAATAAGTAAGAAATCCAGGAGCAGCGGGAGCACCTTAAGTCTGCAACAACGTATTGGCTATGGAGAAAAAGGCAAAACCATTTGAAAGGTTTCACAACATACAAAGTGAATAAGCTAACAACCCGGAAGAAACAAAACATAACACACATAAGCACAACCCACAAATTAGAACTGATGTGATCCAAGAACCGAATCAGATCTGAAAGTGCCCGAGGACTTGACTGATGGCACCAATACAACGAGCACCGCGACCCTTAGCTAACTCGCAACTAAGAACCTTGGTATGACCTCAACCCTTAGATAACCCGTATCTAAGAACCTTGGTATATGAACGCCACAAGGTCTGCTCAGAACCTTGATAAGTTCCGTTTGGAATCTCCCAAACAACGGCGTTGGAGTCCACCAAACACCAACGTGAGAAAACTCACCAAAGCTTAAAGCTTCAAATAAAATATATCAAAATTTGTCTGTGTGTGTTGATTACAATGACTCTTAATGCCTTTATATAGGCTACAAAATAAAAGACTGACAATCTCCTAACCGATGTGGGATAAATTACAATGTAATTTTCGCCACTTTATTTGGTAACAAATCTAAATCAACCCTAATAAGCCCAAACGGCTATTATTTGCTAAAAATAAACACCTGGCCCAATATACTAACATATGGGCAACTTTTGACACGGGCCTAAGGCCGTTTTATTCATTAAAACACCGAAAATTAAAATAAACAAAATAAATAAAATGTCTCGGGCGGATCACATCATTCCTCCCGGTTGGAAAGGATTCGCCCCTCGAATCAAAAGGATGTCGTAAACGCAAAGAACAAGGACAAAATAGGCCAAACCAACAACGAACACCAATGATATGCCCGGATCAAATACAAGGCGTAAATACGACTTCAAAGAACTAGAACCTCGAGCTGATGATGAATACCTCACCAAGGAAACCAATGCATAGGAATGTCGTGAGTGCTCAATGCAAATTATTTTCTCTGGAGCAGCAACATAATCATAGGGATTAGAAGCCGGAATAACAGCACAATATACCAAAAAAGGATCAATGAAAGTGTGCTTCGGTTTTCCATCAATGTCAATTGGGACAAGAACATCCATTGGCAATATATTGGTTGGATTAAGTATATCGATAGCCCGAGTTTGGCTCTCATGCAGATGATCTTCATGTACACAACGAAGACGAAATAGAACTCGAACAAGTGGTCGGTGAAGTAGGGCCATCTGTCTCATCTGCCTCGATTTTCTCCACCACTAATGCGATATCCTCGGTCTGTGTCACAACATCACACTCTATTTCATTCGTTAGCTCCACCACACCTCCACTCTCGCCGCTTTTCAATTACGCTCAATATTTTCTGCTTCCACCAAGTTCACATCAGAATCACACCCTATCTATTTCCATGGCCTTAGAATCCCTATTTGATAAGCACATTGTTTCATAGGGGTAGGGATTCCAATACATGCTTCTTGCCACCAAAAGAAAAAGAATAGCGAGTTCGGGACGCATTATGGCGTACATTATGCAAAGACAACCATGATCTCCCAAATATCAAATGTACATCACTCGGTGGCACCACATCACATGAGACAACAGCTTTATAACTTCCAATGGACACTGGAACCCGTGCATACCGTGTAACTTTAACCCGATGGTTTTCCACAACAATGTAGTAGGGCTGATAAAGTCTTTCCGTCCGCAAGTTTAATTCCTTAACCACATCTTTACTAATTAAATTTCCCTCTTCATCGTGATCAATGCACAACTCATATTCATAATCTCCAATAAAACATGATGTGTAAAATAAGTTGTTACCTTGACCACTACGTCTTTCTTTTAACATGTTATGAAACAGACCCTTCATATCCTCCATCATATCATCAAAACGTCGCTCAATTTCCAAATTCCGATTCATTATATCATTCAAATTTCTAAAATAGACATCTATAAGACTCTCTTTTGACATTATTCAAGATCTCCAGATTGATCAAACAAAAAGTGTTCGACAATGATTTTTTTTTTATATAAAAGAAAGGAAAACTAACGCAATTTGCAGGGAATATTTTGCGGAAAATTGCTGGGATTAATTTGCAATTGCAGGATCAAGTAGGGATACTTAGTTAAACAGAAATCAAGTAGGGTAGAGTGGGATCTAAGTCGGCGGCCTTTAATGTAGTATTTGCGGGATTTTTTTGTATTTTTATTTTTATTTTTTTGGCTGGACGAAAGAATGAATGCAAAATGCTGAGTTCTTTTTTTTTTTTTTTTTTTTTTTGGTGAAAGGATAGAACAACAGAGAGAAAAAAGAAAAAAAAACACAGGCTGATGGTATTTTTTTTTGATAATCAAAGGGAAAAAACGAAAGAACCAAGGAAACTAAAAATAAAATAAAAGGGAGATTTGGATACCGTCAGTGACTGGCTCTCGATACCAATTGATGTGATCCAAGAACCGAATCAGATCTGAAAGTGCCGAGGACTTGACTGATGGCACCAATACAACGAGCACCGCGACCCCTAGCTAACTCGCAACTAAGAACCTTGGTATGACCTCAACCCTTAGATAACCCGTATCTAAGAACCTTGGTATATGAACGCCACAAGGTCTGCTCAGAACCTTGATAAGTTCCGTTTGGAATCTCCCAAACAACGGCGTTGGAGTCCACCAAACACCAACGTGAGAAAACTCACCAAAGCTTAAAGCTTCAAATAAAATATATCAAAATTTGTCTGTGTGTGTTGATTACAATGACTCTTAATGCCTTTATATAAAGCTACAAAATAAAAGACTGACAATCTCCTAACCGATGTGGGATAAATTACAATGTAATTTTCGCCACTTTATTTGGTAACAAATCTAAATCAACCCTAATAAGCCCAAACGGCTATTATTTGCTAAAAATAAACACCTGGCCCAATATACTAACATATGGGCAACTTTTGACACGGACCTAAGGCCGTTTTATTCATT
This sequence comes from Gentiana macrophylla, assembly GCA_026214975.1. NCBI lineage: Eukaryota > Viridiplantae > Streptophyta > Magnoliopsida > Gentianales > Gentianaceae > Gentiana > Gentiana macrophylla. The sequence continues at coordinate 165,158,610 of CM047805.1, forward strand.
AAAACACCGAAAATTAAAATAAACAAAATAAATAAAATGTCTCGGGACGGATCACATCAAGAACGAATATCCAGAGTCTTCAGGTTCAACACTGCTGGTCATTCACATCACAAATGAAACCTCAAATACAACTGGAACCATACATTCAAGACAGCAGGCAAGCCAGACAACAGACACACAGCAGCAGCAAGAAAAATGTCAATCTTCAATTTGCAGTTAAGTTGCCACAAAGCTGTGACCTTTCCATAAATGACTCATCAACAAGGAATATAGAAGTACATATGATGAAGAAAAGAACAAAATAGCATGCCTATTACAAATTAGCAAAGCAAGACAACAACCTATGGTTAGCATGTAATGAATACATCATGAACAACAATGTAAAATAAATAGGAAAGAGGAGAAGCAACCATACATTCCAGATAAATTAGCAAGCCGCATACAACGCACACACGAAGCGGTGAAGAAAAATGTCAATCTTGAATTTGCAAGTAAGTTGCTACAAAGCTGTGACCTTTCCATAAATGTCACATGAACAAGGAATATAGAAGTACATATGATGAAGAAAAAACCCAGATAGCATGCCTATTACAAATTAGCAAAGAGGAACAACAGACACACACAAATAGACCAGGGTTGCAAGCCAGACAACAGACAGACAGCAGAAGGACGCAAAGTATCAATTTTTGAATTTGCAAGAGATCTTCAAGAAGAACAATTTAATACTTTTGTAGCAACAAAGCATATGCCAAAAACAACATGCAATGCAACAAAAGCAAAGCAGCAAAGAAAAGAGCAAACAGAAGAAATTGAATAACAAAAAGTGTGAAAAACAAATCATACACAGCACAGGAAACGAAATAAGGATTAAACATATACTCTATGGAATTGAAACAATCAGATTAAACCCAACAGAAAGGGCGAACAACAAGCATTACCTGAGTAGAAGATTGTTGGGAAATCAACAGCACCGACCAAGCAGAACAAGATGGAGAACGAAGAACACTGAGAAAACAGAACAAGAAGGAGAACGAGGAATGAAATGAACATCAGATTGCATGCACCGAAACATATACTCTATGGAATTGAGTGGAGAATTTCCTTATTTGTTACTGGAGGAGAATGGCGGTAGTGGAGGCTAACTCTAGGCACAGAAACGACGTCGTTTCATAATGGGACAAATTTGGTCGTCCAAATATGGCAATTTAATATATACTCCTAAGTTAAGATATATATATATATATATATATATATATATATATATATATATATATATATATATATTCTCCTGTTGTATCAATGTTTATAATTTTTAACATAAACTTCATGAATCATGACTTATTCCGCTTGTCTTGTCTCGTGGTGACCGTAAACTGAATCTTTATGGCATAATCATTGATTTACATTCTTTATAAAACTCTGAAGCTAGATGAGGCATTTAAGACCTTCAGATTGAGGCTCAACTTTTTACAGTTTCACTGTCCCATGCATGTCAGTGTCAATAGTCCTGTCTTTTTAGGTAGGCGTCTTATGAAATTTTCGTCATTTTAATTATAGGGTAATCGTAGTATTTCTACGTTGTTTTCAATGTTAACAATCGTGGGGTAGTATTTCTATGTTGTTTTCAATGTTAATTATAGGGTAATCGTAGGGTGAAATACCCCTTGACTATCATTAATACAAAAGTGATTGAATTCATAATAAATTAGATGTAAAATAGATAAATGAGCAATAAATATTGCATTGATAATGTGGAATGACTTATGTGGTGGACAAATATAAAAATATATGATAACTTATATTTTAGGACAAACGTAAAATAAAATTAAAAAAAAGGTCGAAACCGGATATTTTATTAAAAAACTGCACAAACTTTAAGATAGGAAACTCCCCCGAGATAGTCGTTTTGAGAGTAAATTAGCTCCCTGGGTCATAGTTTGGCCATACCTCCGTTAAACGTAAAAGAAACCGATTAGTATAATCTTTCTTTTATGCAATAGTATAACGTTCTATTTTTCTGGTTGACCTGAACTGAGTGCTAAGTCAGCTGTGGTACTCAAAGCCAATCTCTGTGGGTTCGACCTCGGACTCCTCAAGCACTACCTACAATCGATCCGGTCCACTGCCGGTTAGAAAGTAGATTTTGCTAAGGTTTCGAGTTTTTACTTGATTAACCGGATTGCAAAAATTCCTCTTATCAATAGTGTACAAAAAAACAAATTAAAGCAAGATACAAGTGTTTAAGCGCATCCAAATAAATCAAGGTCAAGCTACTCTAAGTTCCCAAGCTCGGCGGATAGCTTTAGAGATAAATATAGTCTTCGGGGGCCGTAGGGTGCTTGAGTCGTGGTAGTCTTTGTTCCGCCAATACCACAGGCTCATCACAGTCTCACGGAATAGGAATCTCCAGAAATCCATGGTGTCGTGCTTCTACATGTTTATTTTTAGACAATACTCCAGCTAGGATGGGGTATCAACGACGGAGATGAAAAGAGTCCAATAATGTTGGTGAATAACCTACTTCCACATAGTATAAACCCATGGACAGACTCTCGGGACATATAGGGTAGTTTCCGGATAACTGCCACAAATGACGCAAAGACCATCATCAATAATAGATCTCGCTTGAGTAAGCGCTGCGATTGTTAGAAGCGTTCAGAGTGGGCGTGAAGATATATATCAGGGACCTCCTGGCCAAACATGTTTCTATCAACAAAATCAAAAGTCACCCGATTAAAAGAGAAAAACAAAGAAAAGGACATGAAGTTAGTGAATTGATGACAAAGAGTTCATCACTGTATATGTATATAATGCTAGTTCCATTACCGACGATTTCAAAATTTCTTTTATTTTTGTAGTTACCCTAAAGATTTCCTTCTTTATTAGTAATTATTTTTGTTGAGTATCCAATACCAACAAATAATTTTGGTGACGGATGGATAATGGAACGTCCTTTAATCAGTTGTGGAGCCACATGTTTCATAACGGATCCACGAACTTCGCTAAAACAAAAAAATATTAAGTTTTACCTGGAAAAATTTATTGACCCGTTAATTTTTTTTTACTCTTAAAAATATTTTTAGACCCTGCTGAACAAATTTTTTGGATCCTCCAATGCGTGTTAAGTTTCATTGTGACGTCTTTGAGAACACAAATTTATTTTAATAATATTCCTCCATTTTGAAAAGTAACAAATTATTGGATTTATTACGTAATGCTATGTCGATACTACACTTATATATACGCTAATGTGGTCAATGTTCACAACAATCCGTTGTAGTCTAGCTGGTCAGGATATTCGGCTCTCACCCGAAAGACCCGGGTTCGAGTCCCGGCAACGGAGCCTTATTTTTTTTTTTAGAATTGGATTAATGAACTTTTAGCTGGGTTCTACAATCTCTTTCAACAAACATTGTCAGATAATAATATCTTTCAACAAACATTGTCAGATAATCTTTTAGCTGGATTTGTCTGTTTTTTTTTTTTGGTTATTATTTCTTTTCAACAAACTGAAATTGGATCTTGGGGGATTGGGTCTTGAAGAAAAGAATATGATATATGAATTTTGAATGCAATTACTTTTCCTAAAGCTCCTTGCCCAAAGAGCCATAAAGCAACACAGAAAACGTAAAATAAAGGTTCAGAAAACAGAAAAGGAAACCAGTTTCTTTGGTAAGCTTACAACTTTTAGACATACATTATTCTATACTTGCCACAACCACACACTTACTTGTTCTTCTAATTCCTCTTCCGCAGCTAAATCATTACGCACATGTTTTCGGTTTCCAGTTTCTGTATCCAAGCATAGTAAAGATGCTATATGGAGGCAATATACCCACGACAACTTCATCTGCCAGCTGGCAGCTGCCATTTACTTCTTTGTACTTGCAAACACTATTGTTTCATCGAAAATAACGGTCGTAGATTAAGTCAGGGTGCCTCTGTTGTACCATTTGAGTGATCATTGTCAGCAACTGAGGGACGTCCATTTGATGACCTTGTATAAGGGGAGGCAACATGATTTCTCTGAGCAGCTGTGCTACTTCTTGTTGCCTTAAGCCGCGCTTTTCTACCCTAAACCAATAATCACAGTCACAATCACAATCACAATGTGAAGCAACACAAGAAAAACTACAGCAGAACAAGAATCAATAACGTGGATATTCCGGGATCATATAGGCTTTTACCTTTCCCATACATTTCTCCAAATGAGGCGCAAACCGTCCAGCCCCGATCGACCGACCACAGTTCATGCAGTTAAATATCTCATTAGCTATGGCAGGATGAGTTTGTCCAAATATGTCAGAGACGTATTTTTGCCATTTGGTTCAACGTTATTGCTTCCTTCGGCTACCCTAGCTTGAGCTTCAGCTGATAACCTTAATTCTTCCTCCACTTCATCTAGGTTTCGATCCAGTCCCAACCTCGTAATCCGATGACATTCAGAAGCAACATCCACAATAATAATATCCAGAAGTTCATTGAACACCTGAGATTACAAACTGTAAATGCCAAATGGTTTCCACATGAAAAATGTCTTAGTGTGGTACTCTTCTGACAACCGGTAGTTTGAGAACAAACAATTCATGTAATCTTACAGATGTTACAGCCATTAATCACAGAACACGAGCATGTTACTTGGGAAATTAACAAGAGAAACTCTTAGGCCTATAACCATGACGTGCTAAAGGTGAGAAATAGTAAAACTAATATTTAACTACAAAACCATTGAAATTTTGCAATAATGCAGCGCCAAAGCAATAATGGAAAAGCCTCATAGCCACCAAACTGAAATCTGCTCATACAAACAAGCACCCCTTTGAGGAATCAATTAGCTAATCACGATTTACCTCAGAATGACAGGAGATGCTATCCTGATCTGAAGTCGCCATGCTGTTCCAAATATTCCTATGACAAAAAAAAAAAAAAAAAAAAAAAACATCACCGAAAAGCTTAAGCTAAGTTTGGTCCTCGTAACATAAAGGTAAAGGGAAAATCAAGGAGGAAACGTTTAACACTTTTACTCCCCTATGGAAGTAAACACTTTTCACTTTCTTGTGTGGATAATGTTCAAACAATGTCAAAACTATACATAAAACGAAGCATTTCTTCAACCGCATGTGTTTTCTTGTTTACTTCTTCTCTCCATTTGATTCTTAAGAAACAAGGTAAATAAAAGTTCATACCCTATGGTAAACATGACTTCAAATCCTCTTTTATTTTTGCTCCCATTTTAGTTCGTTTATGTCGTACCAATGTAAACCAAGCCTTACAAGCTTAGTATACACTCACTTGTTAATCTCAATGCAGCTGTAAATTTTTCTCCTTAAAAGATCATACAAGTTTATACAGGAAGTCGATCTTGCTAGAATGAATACACGACGGCTATCTAATAGCTGATAAAGTGATCGACTGAAGAATGGAACTATGAGGCATACAGAATGCAATTAGGAAGAAAAGAGATTGAAGAAAGGAAAGAGAGCCTTTATTCATGACTACATAACTATTATTTTCACTCACTTACAATCTGAAAAGAGAAATGCACTCTGAAAAGAGAAATGCACTTATACTAGATCTTGAACATTCTTGAACATTAATAGCTGGCAGCTGCATCAGGTTTATCTGAACTAAGTCCCATCATTTGCAGTAACTATTCTCAGAAATCAAAATTAAAGTAACTCAAAGGCATTCCATACTCAAAACGCAATCAATAAAATTGGAAGGACTGAAGATAAACCAATTAGGGGGTACGAAATCAAGCAATTATTTGGGATTTTTTTTTTATAAGAGGATGCTCAAAGCGTAACAAAACAAAGCTGTCATCAAGAGCAAAGAATTCTTCCGCATACGAAAAAATATCAGATTCGAGCTAAGTCCGTATCATTTCTCATTTCTTTTTCAAGCATTAACAAATTGAATGTTATACAGAAAAATATACTCACTAGAAAATACGCCGGTGTCGTGATTGACGTTTAAGACGACGGAGCTCCCTCACTTCCGGTATGTTCCTGGTCCCGCCTTCGGAAGAAGAAAAATCTCGGCCTTGAGGTATTTGGTGCGTTTTTTTTAATTTTAATTTATATTTCTTTATGTATGCAACTTTTTTGTTTTGGGGTGCGTTTTATTTTTATTTTTATTTTTATTTTTATAGTTGTTTTTGTTTTTGGGGTGCGTTTTATATATTTATGAAAAGATTCACCTTTTAATGGTCAATTTTAACCATTCTCGTTGTTGGAAAAAAATGCGATTAACGCTTTAAATCTCATTTGTCAAATATTTTACACTTGTATCCTTTATATGATTATTTTTAGTTAAAACCGGATATAATATTAAAACAAAACAAATCAGTATAAACATACAAAAAAAAAAACAAAAAGGTTCGTTTATGCAAACTAAACAATTAGTTGTCCCATATTCGTCGTAATTCTCTCGCTCTTCGAATCGCTTTTGAAATAAACACGGATTGATGAGGTCTTTGAATTCCCGTATGATGTAGTTCTTTTAGATGATTATTCGAACATTTAATGAAACACACACTTGTTTATAATAAAAAATATCAATTAATACATAAAACATACCCTTGTTTTGAGACACTTAAAATTTGATAAAGGGATTATTTGTATCTTAAACACTTTATGTAAATTTGTATCTTAAAGATTCATATTCTCTGAAAACCCTGTAAAAGTAAAGCTCTTAAAAAAAAAAAAAAAAACTTGTATTGTAAGACTGAGTTAGTACATTATTTTTTCTCAAATGAATTAGCTTTGTATCTTATTTACTATGTTGTGGTAATGGAAATTCTGATTTAAGTGTGTGCTCTTTTAAATTATGTAAAAGCCCTCTAAACCACAAATTATCACAATAAACGATCACAACACATTTTTATTGAATATGAGTCACATTAAAGTTGATGATGTAAAAGTATGTTATAACCATTTGTTATGACAATTTCATTGTGTAATAAACATTATAAAATACTTATACAAAGGGATGGTCTTATGCATTATGTTGTGGTTATTGAAAGTCTGTAATTTATCTATGACTGCTTTATTGAAAAGAAACCAAATAAACATGTGCTGCTAGTTAACTGCATCACGACCGTTTTAAATTTGTACTTTTATTTTATTTATTTTTGGATCCAAATTTGCTACTTTCATTGTTAAATTGTTAAGGCGACATCCATTACATTATTCAAATTGTTGAGATATGGACGATTCTGTCAAGTTTTAGACGGTACTAACTACTAACTACTAACAAAGGATGAATCACAGAAATCATCCCTTTAGGAGGAGTCCCCATTATGACTTTTACAGGTTTACAATTAGGAAATTATCATAGCTACATAGGATAGGATACAAAGCAACGGAGAGTCGAGTCATCATGTGCATTTGAACTGTTAGATGAAGCGACACGTGTACAAAAAACAAAAACAATAGTATTTATCTTTTTGTAAACATATTATGCATCTAACTGTTCAGTGCATAGCAGATGGTACAACTAAGATTCTGGCGGATCTCGTACTGGATGTTTCTCCGTCAAGTATTACTAATTACTGTGGAAACAAGAAACTGCCCACAAGAACAGAGGTAAGGGGAACAATCAAATTGTCATCGATTTCTGTACTTATTGGGAGAGATTCAACCAATGCAGCAATAATAGACACAGCCAAGAACCGCACTGCCATACCTAAGCTTTCTTCCATATAACCAAATGTTGAGAAATAATGCATGTACCTGAGAATATTATCAATGTCAATCACTCAAAAGTATTTCAAATGTTTAACAAATTATGTTAAAAGCTGAAGAGTGAAGTGTTGGATTACCCGATTGAAGCCACACGAAACCAGCTACTGCCATTGAAATGCTTCCAACTATTGATTTATTGCTGTTGTAGGGAAGTTTTTGGTGCCCAAATCGTCTACCGATGATGTCAGCCATTCCTGAAACAAGAACGAACAATTTATTTAAAAGATCGCCCGGCGTATCAAGCGATTGAATTATTCGTTAGCAGACTTCTGTAGGCGTTAAATCTTTCTGGTTGAAAATTATTACATACAAGATAAATACCATCGGTTCACTTAATTGACATTGCTTAGGATGAGTGCAGACTGCAGAGCACATGTATTGAACTGTGTTGAAAATATAAGTCCAACAATATATAAGATGAGGCGCCTTAAAATCTAGGTTGAGGCGAGGGAAGTCTATCTCTTAATTTACAATAAATAAATAAATAAAAAACGATTAGTACCCAAAATAGAAAAAAGTACAAATTCTAACAGGCCCCTCATGCTTTCCCGTATGAACATGGCAAAGCGCGTGTTAGGCTATGACATATTGAAAATCTAGGCCCGAAACATGAAAGAGAGGAGCCTCAAGCTCAAAAGCTAGGCTGGCGGGAAAAACATTAATAAGTGCTTAAAGTGGGATAAACTAAAAATTCTAACAAAAACAGTACCATCTCCGGCGCAAAGGTTGCATATTGCTGCAACAGAGATGGGGGATGTTCTCCAGTAGACAGCACAAGCTAGGCCGATTGTGGCTCCATAATAAAGTGGCCCCTTGAGCAGCTCCCTACGATGATGATTAGCCAACCAAAATAAACAGGCAATTCGAAAAGCAAAGAACTAGCAGTAAAAGAAGGCAAGAATATTGACTTTTACAGCATATAGTAAAATGTCCTTGGGATTGGGAATGGGAAGCATTCCACAAAATTAAGTCTAGCTAGCTAAAACTAGTATGTGTGGTTATCATTTGGATCAGCAAGCTAAGACTGTCTAGGACAATTTTTAATCTTAGGACATTATGAAGGATCAGCATGATGCACTTCACTTGAGCAGAGGTATAACAACCACATGAAATAGTTATGAAATGAGAAACATTTCAATATAGAGCATGATGATTTAATAGTTATCATATGAAATTATCAAGAAACGATGTTTTCATTCCTATCAATTCAAGCATATGAGATAATGTTCAAATGCCAAAACCTGCGATCTCCAAATCTGGTCATGGACTTAACGGTTGCTTCATCTTCCCATATTCCAAAACCCAAAAGCAGCACTTTAACGACGTTGATTGCAGGAATCAAAGCGGCTAAGATTGCTCCAGTGTGCCCAGCACTGTATCATTCATTTTCAGCTGAATGAGCAGTAATATAACGAGTAAAGTATTTTCTTAGCTTACTTCAAGATATATTACATGAACACAACGACATTAACGCCACCAAAGCAAAGTATGGTTATACGATGACAAATAAGAGATTCATAGTTGAAATGGTGTGGTTATATGCAAAGCCTTACTACAAATAAATGATGTTACATTATCTAGATTCAAGAGGAGACATATGTTAAACGTGAAAGAGCTATACCGAATAAAACATGAAGGGAAACAATTACAAAGGAGACATATGTTAAACGTGAAAGAGCTATACCGAATAAAACATGAAGGGAAACAATTACAAAGGATATGAAACATATGGACATTGTTGAGGACACGGTTTATAATAATACGCAATGGATACATACACTATTGATCCAATTTATTTTAATATTTTCTAAATTTTATCCCGGATGTTTCAGCTTCACATACTTGATCCCTCTTCTTTGTAAATCGATACCATTGTCCCTGTTATGTGCTGTCGTTATAAACTGAAATTTGTATAGACCATCAAATTATAGACCAACACACAGGCTAAAAATATACCAATTTACAAAACAAAACAAAAAGGGGCTAAATTTGTCAAGTTTGAACATCATGATGAAATTGAACAATAAAAAAAATGAAACATAAAAAATAAAAATAAAAAAACCCCAATAGCATCCAATAAATGGCAATGAAGACAATAGATCTATACCTGAACATTGTCTTTGGTTATATAAGACAGAAAAATAAAATCAAAAATAAAAAATAAAACCAACTAAGGCAATGAGAATAAGACAGAAGTGTGGAGACTACCTGAACATTGGCCAGCAAAGCATAAAGATTAGCCCAATGCTAATATGCACCAGCTTCCTATTAACTTTCTGAAATAGGAAATTTAACTGAATAATAAGGGGTATATATATAAACATAAATTCAGGATCATCAAACAATGCTAATTAATTCAACATTTAATTAACCACTTCCACTTTTTTAGGCCCATCTATAAACAGAAGTTGCAGGGCAGTCAACAAATAGGTAATCCGAACTATCTTTTGACATAAATCCCAAAAATAAATTTATGCTTTCATTTTTGAACATCCTAAATTAGGGGCTAAACTTTCTACTATAAATGTTAGCAGAAGATTATCTAAGTACGTATTAAGCATATACTTTTTTTTTTTTTTTTTTTTTTTTTTTTGAGAGGAAGCATACATTCATTAAACGAAAATTAATGCTATTACGGTAAATCGGGCCCACCGGGTCAAAAAGCCCTCTTTTGGCAGTCTCTTCCCAGACCCGAAGAGAGGAAAGGGCAATTCCACCACTCAACGCCGACGCAATAACATCTCCGATAATAGGGTTCTCGGAAAACATGGGTAACGCTGCTGTTACTAAACTCAATTTCCGGCGACTTCTCTGACCTTTTAACTTTCCAAGATGGAGTCTGACTTCACCTAAGCATAAGCAGGATGAGGAAAGAGATTCATCCAGCAAGAGCAAGGTTGAATTTGAACCGAAGTTGAATCTGAAGTTGAGATTGGCGTGAAACTTGTGATGAGGAAATATAGCTAAAGTGGAAGTCATCTTTTTTTATGAGCAGTTGTGAAATTAAGAGCTCTGTTTACTGGAATTGAGTGCTGCAATAATTTCGTGGGCTGTTTCACCATTTTGGTTTGGATCTGTTAGTTTCAGTACTTGCGCACTAGAAAGTGGTTCTAGCCATTTCTAAATTTATCGTGATTACAAATAAAAAAAATAATAATAATATATAAAAACTAAACAAATTACTAATATACTACACTATTTCGTTTTCCTCTAAAACCATTGCAGTTGTAAAAGAAATAGGATCCTCTGCTGTGATTAAATGTTGTATCCCATGCTGTGCAAGTGTAAAAACCCCAAAACGTTTTGGGTGCTGTGTTAATTTTTTCTTTTTAGTTGGTTCGAAACGGTGTCGTTTTGATACATTCCTATTATCACAACACATGCTGTGAATTTCTATCATAGCAGAGGATCTGCACCCGTTGTAAAAATGCGTTTTGGATATCCTCTGTTGCCACTCGCTGGGCACAGAAGCATAGCAAGATGAACAATATACTCGTGTGGAAAAAGAACAACGTAATCGTGTCGTCGATTAGGCATTGAATCAGTGGTATTACTGGATTTATCCAGAGCTCTTGTATTCGAGTCTTATTGTGACAATGTTGTACTATCGTTTCCGTTAAAAAAAATATTGTAATCGAGTTGAGTTGAGTTAAATCTATAGTTTACGGTTTGAGTGTAACTCGAGCTCCATCGAACCGTAAAAAGACTTGATCAAACTCGACTTGTAAATTCAATTTTTTTTAGAATACATTAAATTTTTTATACAATATGGCAAACTCGACTCAAGTAATAATTCGTTTTTTTGAAAACGCTCAAGTAATAATTAGTAATTTACATAAAATACCTGGATTTATCCGGAGCTCTCGTATTCGAGTCTTATTGTGACAATGTTGTACTATCGTTCTATAAAAAAATATTGTAATCGAGTTGAGTTGAGTTAAATCGATAGTTTACAGTGTCCGAGTGTAACTCATGCTCCATCGAACCGTAAAAGACTTGATCAAACTCGACTTGTAAATTCGATTTTTTAGAATACATTAATTTTTATACAATATGGCAAACTCGACTCAAGTAATAATTCTTTTTTGAAAACACTCAAGTAATAATTAGTAATTTACATAAAATACTATAAATGATACTACCTCCTCCAAAAATATAAATCGCCTCTCTGACATAACTTGAGTTAGTGAGGACTTGGAGTGCGTAGTGCACGCCTTACTAAGAGATCATTGGTTCGATTCCATGAAATGGCTAATTGTACTACATGTGCAAACCCATGATTCTAAGCTTTCACTGGGGATCCAGTTAACATTTTTCACTCAATGAGGACCGTGAAGTGAATGGCCCTCAGTTAGGGTTTAACCTTTTTTATAAATCATCCTATATTTTTAGAACATTTCACAATATACGTCATTTCACATTACCAATACAACATTTATTACTCTTCCTCTTTCTTACCCCTTATTTATTATCAATCAAACCCTTTTCATTACTTAACAACTAATGCATTAATGATAGTCGAGAGACATTTTAGACATTAACCATCAAATTTATGACAATCAACCACTTTCTTAATCTGTGTAAAACACCAAGATGAACTTATATTTTAGAATCGGAGTAGTATGTTTTATAAATATATTTAATAAATTATTATTTAATATAGCTCAATTAAGTCGAGGGCTTGATTACTATATTTTGAAACTCGAAATTGGTTCAATTAATTATTCGAGTACTCGATTCAAGCTTAAGCGTGAAAAAACGAATTGAGTCAAATTCTCTTTGCAAGTCGAGTAGTCTTGGGGTGAGCATGAGGAGTCGGATCCTCTGCCGTAGGTATTCATGGCGAGAACTCTTTGTGCCAAAACGCGGCGTCGTTTGACGCCAAAACGGCGTCGTTTTGGTCTAGATTAAAATTAGGGCAAGGACGGATACACTTGGACGGCGTCGTGTGGCGTCGTTTTGAGGCAAAACGGCGCCGTTTCTTGTCACGGCAGACACAGCAGGGAGGGATTCACGGCAGAGGATCCCAATCCGAGCATGAGTCGGGTTGGGTGGGTTTGGTTTGATATGGTTTAAGCCTATTACTAATCGGTTTTTGGTTTAAAATTGTATACCACAAACCAAACCGAAACACCGTGAAAATCAATTGATTTGATTTGAATTGGTTTCGATTTGGCCTAGTTTATCAAGCCAAATCTTGTTTTTAAATTCAGAAAAACATAATTGTAGTTATTTTTAGATAAACAAATAATTCATAAAAAAAAAAAATAGCTAGTGAAGCATAATCAAACTAATCCCTAAGAAAACACCAATATATTACGCAACATATAATCACTAGGCACACTGTCGAATCGCACCCTCCTCACTCGTCACTTTTGTTGAGCATTTTAATTAAGGAGAATGAGGAAGAAGGACATAAATATTTCATTAATTGAGTAGAATGACATTCTTTTGAAACTTTTGCATAAAGAATAAACTATTTATCCATTGTCGAAATTCACTTGTGTTTGAAATTCATTGCTTAAAAATTCATTGTCGAAATTCACTAATTTTCAAAATTCATTGTCGAAATTCATTTGATTTGGGATTCACTCAGGAAGATTCACCGATTTTAGGGATTATTTGTTTGTCATTCTCGCTATATAAATTATCGCAATTGTCATTCTACTATAAAAATATGTAAATTTGTCATATTCTTAAAAATATTTGAGATTGTGTCATTATCCCTAATTTCTCATTTAGAAATTCAAGTTTTTATATGTAAAAAAATCTATAGAGACTGAATATTTGAACTGAAAACATGAAACATGGACCCTTACACCATTGTCCATTTAGGGTGATAATATGAATGAAAAATGTCATTAATTAACTAGTCATATTTGACTTTAACCGGTTCTCAAAGGTTTTGAATGCCGACAATATAATCACAATAGAGTGGTTTTACAAATTTGTTTTTTGACAAAAACATTCACATGCAACAAAAGATACGCAATAAATACCTAACCAAAACAATGTCATTTTAAGTATGAATAGACAATCAGTTTCGATTCGGGTTGGGTTAGGGAAGAACATATTTAACCAGAACCAATCCAGTGTGATTCGATTTGGGTTGAAGCCAAACCAAATAATTTGGTTTGCAATTGGTTTGGGTTTGTTTGGTTTAAGTTTAAACTCATTTATAGTTTTTAGTTCATCATAACGAATACAAGTAAATTTTATGAGTGAATCTGATTCACTTACTGACGTATAGGTTATGCTAATCTTATGGGTGGACGGGTCCACTCCTAATTCCACTCTTAGCTAGCTATACCCTTTTCATTTCATTTGGTGTGCAAACTTTTCCCATAAAATGACAACAAAAATGACAAAATACATCATCTTCCAAACGTGGTTATATATGCTACTACAAGACAAAGGGTTTCCTATATATCCGATCAATACCTCACTTGATAACAACAAATTTCCTACCCCAAAACCCTAGATCGACCACGTACCCCACCTACTCAGACATCCTATCAGCACATATATCTATATATACACATACAGTTATATATATTCGATATATATAGAGAGAGAGAGAGCATGTTAATTACTTGAATACAACCAAAAAGATTAAGAAATTTTACTTATTACAACTCATTATTAATTAAGACATATCCTATTATTAAAGTTGGACTACTAGCTATATATTAGTAGCTACTTAGGTTATCTCTTTTTTTTTTTTTTTTTCCTTACATTGTATGTCTACAACTTATAGCTAGCCTTCCTGGCCATTGGGTCAAACCCTCTATTCCCCGGCCTACTATCCCTTAATTCCCATTCATTATTCTTTATTCCACTGTACTAAATTAATGTCACCTACTTAAGTAAAAGATTTATGTTTACCTATACGTACTGGATATACAGTTGAAATTAAAATGGAATAATGGTACTTAGAATGAAGAATTTCATAGGAACCTAAAAACTCCTTAATTAATAATTAATCCACCTACAGCCACTACAAGAAAGATATTTATATAAGAGAAGTTTATAACCAAAACTCATTGTTGGATATATGCTTCAAACTATACATACATTTTACACCCATTTATAGTGGTGTTTACCTATGGTTCCCTTCCTGTGAAGGCATCACAACGACATCACAGAGCTAGCATCGTAGATTCGAATGAATGATCAAGATTAATCCAAAACTATATGTCAATCTTACGCCGCTTCACGAAGCTAAGGGATCACTTCATCACCTTCACAGATAGAAGGGGGATCCCAATTCTTATGTTGAGCTATATATATATAGATAGATAGAAGGGGGATCATCTTCGTGCAATCTAAACAAACTGCTATTTATATATTCTTGATTTAAACTGTATGGTCCATATTACAACACATGCATATGATATCTCAATTATGTAAAAATCACCTCGATCAGAAGGTGATGTTGAAAGAGAATTGAAGGGTGGGTTGGAGGGGGAAGGGGGGGGGAAGGGGGGGGGAATTATAAGAACTAAGAAACTGTAACATATATAAAAAGTGAAGTAGTACAATTCATAAAAATTAAGGAAATAAAAGAGAGTATCTGGAAATATAATCCTTTTGTGCAAGTACCAACAAGATCTCACTAGAATTACATGAATTCATATAGTCAGATCAAGAGTACTTGCCAATCTTGAATTCTTATTACTAACACTATTATTTTCTACTCCAATATTATGCCTAATAACTTTGGAGGACAGTACATTTAAATCTGTACAGCATTTTTCTTTAGTCTTGGAATAGTTGGTCTTAAACAGTGACAGAGATAAACTGCTATCAACTTCTACCTTATTATCCCATATTGGTGTACTCAATGTGAGGTTTAAATCAACTCCACTTTCTGTTGCTTTTCTCTTTCCAACTTTTTGTTTTTCTTGGATATTGATCATAGAATTAATCTTCAGTTTGTTTTCACTCTCTTCATCAACTTCTTGCAAATCAAGGAAATTGATCTTGACAAGGGAAGATGGCAAAATGTTCTTGAAATGGAGTTGAGAATCATAAGACAACCTCAATTCTAGGTTTTTCTTGATTTCTTGTGGAGGAAAGATGTTTGTTTGTCTGGAAAGAGGGTACCTTGTGTTGTAGTAATGGCATCAAAGCCACCTGCATACTTTTTTCTAGCTGCTAATTCATTAACAATGTACGCGTCTGATCCCCTTCCGACGTTCACCTCATCAATTTTTCGGGGTTGGATGACATGATTCATATCGTTGAATTTCCGAGGCATTGTCATCCAATGAGCGTTATAGTTGCTCCAATCTCCACCGCGATATCTATGCATAGAAAACACACTCGAGTCAAGTTCAGCGAAAAAGAAATGTTTAAACTTGTAAAATCCTACAATATTGGTAAAGTAAAGTCCTGCTTCATTTGTATAAGTGTGAGGCATAAAATGTCTTGTCAACTCCGGGTTAGCCACTTTTAAGACCAAGCGAGACGATTTACTCAAAACAGTTAATAGGGCCATTTATGATTTCATTTAATTTCTCTGGGACCCGAGTGCAGGTATTACAAAACTTGTTATGAATCGCTTACAAAAGATTCACATTATAAAAGGTAAACTTCTAGCTAGGATATATCCTAGAATCCAAAGACATTATCCTAATAGTATAATACTTTATGGAATGATTCATGAACATATTATCCTAGAATTCTAAGGTATTAGTATATCTTGTAATTCAAAGATTTTATACTAGAATTCTAAGATAGTAATATCTTCGATTCGAATTCAATGACATATCCTAGAAGACTAGACTTTGCACTACATTGGATATTTTTGTAAGACATAGTGTCACAGAGCCCGATTTTCAATTTTCCCCAAACACGAAATTTTACGTACATTGTCAAATTTGACACCAAAGAAAACTTCTCTTCGATCAATCCGTGTATAGAAAATCTTATAAATCAAGTGAAATGAGGAGAGAATTAATCATTATTATAAATCAAGAAAAAATGAAGACAGAATTAATCTTGATCGAATTGTAGTGTATCGATCATTTTCCCAAAGTGTATCATAGACATGTGGATTGTATACAAGTTCGGCAGTATATATATATATAAATGTGTGTGTGTGTGTGTGACAGCATTAATACCTGAAGGTGGATCTATTCCCAAGACCATGATGTGTAGGAAATTGCCAGACGTTTGCCATGTTAAGTGAATCCCTTCTTCCCAATGCAAAGGCCTTCTCGTTTATAACTGTTCACAATTAGATCATGAAAATTAGAATCATTAATCAAGAATATATTTATATAGCCCACAAGATCGAACAATAATTCTCAAAACCCTAGTTTCACAATTCTACAAATTATAAGAGAGTTGTATATATATATATATATACATATACATACCTTGACCTTGGTCATCAATCTTCTTGCTTCGATACATCTATTATATATATACACACAAAAACCCAGAGAATTAAGATATGTAATGACCATAAACCTGGTACTAATTAAACCTGTTCATTAACAAAAACAAAATTAAAATCTTTTTTTTTTTCTCTCTCTCTCTCTCAATTATATGATCATCTGAATGAAAGAAAATATATGGTACCTGCAAGTGGCTTTTGATATGAGCAATACTAAGCCCCTTGACGTTCATCAACTGCAAAACTAGCTTTGGGGTTGCTCCTACATCAATACAATTCTGATTAATTTCACCTGAACAAGTATATTATTATATGTGTATATTGATACAAACATGTGTATATAATTAAAGAGCTAGAGACTTACTTTCTTGGCCACCTAGTCTGTCAACAGCACGAACAAAGCAGAGATGAAGATCTGGGGTCCACCTTAACCTTGGTACCTTAGATCTAATATACTGTCTAACCCCAGTATTACTTGAAGATGAACTCATCAGTTTTTTCTCTAACAATACATCTTCAACACTACTATTACTTGATGAATTATTACTTCCACTTCTCTTTCCCAACTTGTTAATAATATTATTACTACTTTCATCTTCATCTTTTTCAGCTATTTCTTTCACATCAGAAACTGACCCTTCTTCCTCCATGCTTTTTAGTAGCTTCTAATTAAGCTAGATTCTTGATTTTTAACCAACCAAAAAAAAAAAAGCTTTATGTAGTAGATTAATGGACGATCATGAAGAATAATTAGAGCAAAAGACTTTAAATGGGGTATAGCTAGTGCATTTTGACTCAATGTTTTTGATGAACATATATAGAGAGAGAGAGAGATAAATAATTTGATTGGAGTTGAAAGATGGATTGTAGAGGAGAGGAGGACAAATGTTTTTGTCAACGAAAAGGAGAAGAAAAAGGGAGGGAGAGCTAGAGAGAGAGAGGTTAAATGGGATGGAAATCAAAGAAACAGACCTAACTCTCACATTAAAGTCCAACTTTGAAATAGACCTCTGTTTAAAAGGTTACCCCACTACGTACGTACTAGTGGTTATGTCTTTCTTTAGATATTAAACATGTGGGCATACATTATTCCTCTCTTCCTCTATTTAGACATTTTGAAGATGCTGTTAACATGATGCTGTTATGCTGTAAAAAATCACACAACACATTTTTTTTTTTTATTATTGATCATGAATGATGTAAAACGACAATCTGATCAGTATTCTGGCTCACCGTAATTCGGGTTGAAAAGGGTGTTGTATCGATCATACGTTGTGATACAACCGTTGTGATTGTTGTAGCATTGAATGTGGCATCACCAAGGGCGGATGTACATTGAACCAAATAGGATCCACGGATCCCGTAAAATTAAGAAAACACTATATTTTACTTATTTTGTGTGGTGACTCTACGTGCAGAAATACACGTTAAAACATGAGTGTTTTGAAATGTAAATAACCAATGTTATATACTATATCTCCCAAAAGTTCAAATTATTAAAAAGCTAGATAATTAACATATTAATTACTCCTTTCGTTCTTATTTAACTGTCGTTTTGACTTAACATCAAATTGACAATAACACATCCTGAACATAATTAATGTAATGTTGTTTTCAATCTCCCACCCCTTAATAAATAAGGGTAGATGTAAAAAATTACATTAAATAATACTTTGAAAATGGAACTACGACAGATAAAAGAAATTTTATTTATGACAACTGCGACAATTAAATAGGAACGGAAAGAATATTAAATAATTTAACAGGTTTCCTCAAATACGGGCTATAACAAATAGTTTTGGCCAACATGACACACAAAAGCCTAAACAAAATCACTTGAACAATATAATGGAAATCCGATTTTTTTAGAGAGGTTCGAATTTACGGCCTTCTATTTTGATACCGTATTGAATTATCATATCTCCTGTTTTTTTTACGCACGCATACACTTTTATCCCCACTGAAACTCAAACCCGAAATCTTCAGGTTATAAATCTCAGTGATTACAACTGTGTCAATGCATTATTGACTCTCCCGAAAATGTAAGTTATTGAAAATCTAGATAAATTATGTATTAAAAACTTCAACGACTAAATAAATTCAGTCGAAGTCTTAATGTGTAAATAAGTAAATAAAAAAAAGGAACTAAATAAGTAAAGTTTCAATGTAGCTATTTTATTTCCGTTATTTCAGTTTCTTTTTTGTTCAGAGTGTGGGAAATGTCTGCGCGCGTCTCTTAACACGTCATGCTTTGTTGATTCAAGACATGGTTTCATGTGGTGCTGAGCCCCGGCGGATGTTATCGCCGCTAGTTTGGCGGCCAGGGGGACCTATACTAGGGACAAACGGGGTTAAGCCCACCCAGACAAAAATATATTACACTATAAAATCTATGTAGGTCAATTTGATCCATAAAATATTTTTAATTCAGTCCACCCGACGAACTCGATATAGTTCATTAGCCCTCCCTAGATTAAAATCATGTAAACAAAATCCTTGTTTGGCGGATGTGATTCAATAATGCGATTCCACGATAAAATGGATACAATACATTTTGCATTATTGAGTATGGTAAATAGTTAGTTGATAGATTAACATTTCATCATAATCAATATATAAGATGTGTTGTATTTATTACGTTGTGGACATAACCTTTTCGTTTATGGCGAGAATTTGTTAAGATCAATGACTACAGTTGTCTTAAAACCAATTAATGTCGGTAAAGACACTCTTTATTTCCTTATCATTTTAAGAGTGTGGACAATCATCCTAACACTTTTTAAAGTGTTGACAATCATCAACACTTGCACAATTTTTGTTCAAGAGTGTGGGCAATTTACCCAACACCCTCCTCAAGTGTGGGCAATCCGTCCCAACACTTGCACAATTTTTTTTTAAAATAATGTTCCAACCAGGGTTCGATCTCGTGACCTCTGGTTTTGATAGCATTTCAAGATCAAGCACTTGTCGTTCTCTACAACAACCAATTGGTTGTAGTAAAGCGCAATTTTATTTCCATAGGCGTTCAAGAGTGTGAAGCGATCTCTCCTAACACCCTCAGTGTGCAATCTCTCCCAACACGTGCACAAATTTTCATTTAAGAGTGTGGGCAATCTGTCCCAACACCCTCAAGTGTGTAATCAATCTGTCCCAACAATTGCACAATTTTTTATTTAATTTTTTAAATAATGTTCAAACCAGGGTTTGATCTCGTGACTTCCTGGCTCTCGATCTGTATTGAAGATCAATGACTTTACCATTCGTACGTCGTATTTCTAGTGGTTATGTCTCTCTTTAGATGTTAAACATGTGGGCATACATTATTCCTCTCTTCCTCTATTTAGACATTTTGAAGATGTTGCTAACACGATACTGTTATGCTGCAAAGAATGACACAACACATTTTTATTATTATTATTGATCATGAATGATGTAAAACGACAATCGAACATAATTCGAGGCTCACCGTAATCCGGGTTGAAAAGGGTGTTGTATCGATTATACGTTGTATGACACAACCGCCGTTGTGGTTGTTATAGCAATAAATGTGGCATCACCAAGGCGGCGGATGTACATTGAACCAAATGGTCCGCGGACCCCATTAAAAAAAGAAAATACTACATTTTACCAAAAAAAATATTTGGACCCTTTTGCCGCGCTACCGAGTAAAGTGATCTCAGCGCACGACACGGGCCGACTTTCTCGATTCGAGTCAAACGGAGTTCCCTGATCTGGAGGAGAACTTTAAGAAATATTTTCGGACCGTGAAAAAAATATTTATTTTGAAAAAATTACGGTCTGCGGTCCACTAAATTTATGGATTCGCCACTGGCATCACCCCTAAATATTATTTTGTGTGGTGACTCTACGTGCCGAAATTCACTTTAAAACAAGAGTGTTTTGAAATGTAAATAACCAATGTTGATATACTATATCTCCCAAAAATTTAAATTATTAAAAGCTAGATAATTAACATATTAATTACTCTCTTCGTTATTATTTAACTGTCGCTTTGACTTAACATTAAATTGACAATAACACCCCTTGAATATAATTAATGTGATGTTGATTTCAATCTCCCACCCCTTAATAAATAAGGGTAGATGTAGAAAAATACATTAAATAATACTTTAGAAATGTAACTATGATAGATAAAAAGAATTTTTATTTTTGACAACTGCGACAGTTGAATAGAAACGAATGGAGTATTAAATAATTTAACAGGTTTCCTCAAATATGGGCTATAACAAATAGTTTTGGCCAACATGACACACAACCTAAACAAAATCACGTGAACAATATAATGGAAATCCGATTTTTTTAGAGAGGTTTGAATTTACAACCTTCTATTTGATACCGTATTGAATTATCATATCTCCTGATTTTTTTTACACGTGCACACACTTTGTCCCCACTGAAACTCAAATCCAAAATCTCCAGGTTATAAACCTCAGTGATTACCACTGTGCTAATGCATTATTGGCCTTCCCGAAAATTTAAGTTATTGAAAATCTAGATAAAATATGTATAAAAACTTCAACGACTAAATAAATACAGTAGTCGAAGTCTTAAAGTGTAAATAAGTAAATAAAAAAAAGGAACTAAATAAGTAAAGTTTCAACGTAGCAATTTTATTTCGGTTATTTCAGTTTCTTTTTTGTTCAGAGCGTGGGAATGTCTCCTGCGTCTCTGCTTAACACGTCATCTTTGTTGATTCAAGACATGGTTTCTTGTGGTCTTGAGCCCCGGCGGATGTTATTGCCGCTAGTTTGGCGGCTAGTGCGGACCTATACTAGGGACAAAGGGGTTTAAGCCATCCAGATAAAAATATATTACACTATAAAATCTATGTAGCTCAATTTGATCTATAAAACATTATTAATTCAGACCACTCGACGAACTCGATATGGTTCATTAGCCCACCTTAGATTAAAATCATGGCTCCGTCTTTGTTTGGCGGATGTGATTCAATATTGTAATTCCACGATAAAATGGATACAATACATTTTGCATTATTGAGTATGGTATATAGTTAGTTGATAGATTAATATTTCATCATAATCAATATATAAGATGTGTTGTATATAGTACGCTGTGGACATAACCTTTTTCGTTTATGGTTTTGTTTGAGTTTAGTTGAATAGCATGATAATATAACACAATATACAAAATTATTACTATAGAAGATTAAAATGAAATACTACTAGTTAGTTTTATGGAATCAATGCCCGATTTACCAACGTGGGGCCATAGATTTCTATCCTTTCAGAATCTTCCGCCTTCTGCGGTCACTTTCTTTGTCTTGTAAGGCAATTAACCTACCCCCACCCCACCCACACACATGTATAATTATTTAAATAATCCTTACCAAAATAACATAATACACGAGGAAGGACCTAATTAAACCGGTTTCTACTTTTCATTTACGGAGGAAACTAAAATGTCACAATACAGTATAACACGTACGACACAAAATTATAAAAAAAGATTGATATATATATATATATACATAGCACGTGCAATTGATTTATCAACAGCTATATATACTTGTAATGTAATCCGGATTAATTAAGTAGTGAAAAGATCGATGTTCAGAGCACTTTAGTTAATTAAGTGGAAATTTGTGATGCATGAAAAGTTAAACTTTGGATTTCCTGTTAGTTGGTACGTAATCAATCAGTAAAAAGTCAGTTTATTAAAAGGTAAAAAATAAAATAAAAATAGTACTAGTACAAAACGCGAGTTAAATAATTAACAGAATTAATTAACAGAATATATGATCAAAGGGCTGACAAAATCATCACAAGTCTTTGACCTATTCTCACACACAAAGATTAAAACGGAAGTATAGATGTGTGTGTGTGTTAAACATAAATTAATGTCGGTGTTCAATTCACGGATATGTCTTTGTTTTACTTTTACAAAAAAAAAAAAAACAGCGGCAATGAAGACAGTGCAACAAATGAATTTCATGTGTGTGTACAAAAGATTCCTTTTGTATGCTTATATATAATATTCAGATATTATTATTTATTAGTTGGTACACCTCCGCTGTAATCTATATATTATTTTATACATTATTATTATCATTTTTATAATCTGCATGTCTATAATTGAAAAGTTGTCAGTTGGCTGGTAAGTGGATCTTATATAATTTTATATACATTAATTAAAAGACAATATGTGGTACTGCTGCATTTTAATGTGATTTTGTCAAAAATAAGATATGGTAAGATAATTGAATACCATATATAACACCATGCAAAAATCTTTATTACATAGAATGCGTACGTGTCGGAAAAGTGTATTATAGTAAATCTTATAGTTGGTTTTTTTTCGATTGACCTCCAACTCCAAGGAAGAGCTAGTTCTGAAAACGAAGTTGGTTTGAAAAGTCAAATAATAAAATTGGAGGGGTAATTTAAACTACTAAAAAGATAAAGGGGCTGTTTTCTCATTCAAGACTTAATTACCGTCCTAGCTATATATATTGTTTTTTTTCCCCCCTTTCTTTCATCATGTTTTCCCTTAATTAATTAATAAATGATGTTTCCTCGATCTATAATAAGGTAGTACGTAACGTATATAATAAATTTGATAGACTTTGTCTTGTGAAAATGGTCATCCTTCAAAGTCATCAAATTTCTTCCTAATCAGTAAACACTACTATTATTTATGGGGCAGACATCAAAATTTCAAAGTCTACAAAGCCAGCGATGTATTTGTACCTCATTTTTACTATTATTTTTATTAAGAATATATATATAGTATATATGGAATATGCTAGAAAGTCTTATACTGTCAGACAATTGTGGAATTCTCTACTTTCCATCACCCATTTGCGAAAACTAGAATTTCCTTAAAAAAAATAAAAGAATTTGTGTTTAAGGATATAAGTATTTTGAAAATATTAGGTACCGAAGATGCTAGAAAGTAGAAATGAGCCTTGGGTCGGGTTGGGTCGAAACAGGTTGGGTTTTACATAGTATAAGTCGCGTTGGTTCGAAAAAACTTGACCCAAACCAAACCAAATACTATAAAACCCAATGGGTTGGTCAGGGTTGGTTTGGGTTGGGTTTGAGTTTTAATCCTTAAAACATCATCTATAACAAAAATTTATGCTATAAAATTCACACACGTGTATATATCCAAATTCGAGTTAGTATCGTATGTTCATAACATAATCGTTCTGAAAACCACTTTTT